>JAQSEC010003939.1:0-10359 GCA_028564925.1 Lithobates sylvaticus
ATAGCTAAGCATAAACCAAAAAGTAGGTGTGCTATTAGCAAACAACAGTCTTTAACTGCGTTTTGACAGCCTAAGAACACAATTTTAACTCCTGACAAGGTAATGACAGTGAGTGCCTGTATAATAGCAGAAGAAAAATAAGAGATTTGGCAGAAATATTTTATTTTTTACAGCTTTTCCTATAATGGAAGGTAGCATTGGAATATCTATGAAGAGAATAAACAGGCTGCATGTTATCTGATCCTTAACCACTTGCTGACCGCACACTGTAGTGTACTGCAACAGTGCGGGCGGGCTGCACAGAATCATGTGTGTGTGTATATATATATATATATATATATATATATATATATATATATATATATATATGTAGCGCCGATACTTTTGATCAGTACGCGCTATGCATTTAAATTTAGTTTTTGCCAAAGACTGTAGTTGAGTTTTGGGGTTAATTATTCTAAATTATGCTTTGGCATCAGATTGGCTGGGCTGTATTGAAGTTCTGCCTGGTCATAGGTGGATGAGCACCTGTGACAGGCCTGAGAACGCAGTCTGGTTGGACGCATTGGGTACCAATCTCTTCTCGGAGCCAATCAGTGGGCGCGTTGTCCCGCTGTGTATTCCGGGAGAGGGTACTTAAAGTGCTGAAGTCACGTGGTTCTGGGTTCCCGTCCAGAAGTTGTTGCTGACTCCATGGTCTTGGTCCTCCTGACCAGCCCCCAGAGGCCCTCATGGCCTGGGGTGCGGATCCATCCATTTCTGAGCCTCGGAAATGGCTAATTCGAGGCGCAGTAACTGGAAGGAGGATTCTAAGATTCTAAGGTGTTCCGGTGCCATCTCAGGATTGGAGAGGCCCAGCAACTCTACATGCAACCAGGGGAGGACTCTTCGGAGGAGGGCCACGCATGAGGCTGGCTGCTCGGTAAGAGCCTGGAAGCTGAGCTGTAAGGATACTAATTGAATCCGCATTTCTTACGGTATCGCCGGACCGGCTGCAAGATACTGGTACTGTAAGAAAAGTTCCTAACCTTATCCTTCAGTTACAGCTAAGTTCCTGTGAGAGACTTTGTGTTTTAAAGTTTCACAACCAATTCTGTGGCAGAGACTTTGCTAAGCTGAAATCACTGGTTGGCTGCTAGATCTACAAGCAAGGATTTATCCAACAGTTGTGTTATCCAGTTGGGATTGGCTACTCCCTGGATCATCTAGAAAGAGACATTAGCAGTTCTAAAGTGCCTGAGCTTCTATACCCATACCCCCTATTCCCAACTGAGAGACTGTGTTTCTGTTCAACGTTTTAAGCAAATAAAAATCCTAAAAAGGAATTCAAGTGTCAGTCTCCGCAGTTACTGGGTATCGACCCTGGGAACCCCTAGACAAGAACAACGAGTACGAGCTGGTGGAGGTAATCGGTAAGCCCAGAAAAATTCAGCCGCTCTTTCGGGGGTCAGTGCTACATACATACATATATATATATATATATATATATATATATATATATATATATATGCATATATATATATATATATTTGCCATATATATACATGATTCTGCTTTTCTGGGCAGGGGGTGATTAATCACAGCACAAGCCGTTTAGCGGGTGCCGGCCAATGGATGACCACCGGCACCTGCTGATCGACGAGGAGGAAGACAGGACAGAGCTACGTTAATGTAAACAATACAGAGCTCTGTCCTGTTAGCGGGGATGTGCTGGTTTCTGTTTCCCTGGGAAACCGCAGGGAATAAAAGCCCTCACATCCCTTAGTGAAAGCACCTCATAGTACACATGTAGCACCCTCTAGTGTGATAGATGTAGATAGGTTTGTTGTTACAACATTTACCTGTAGTGTAGGTAAAAATTTGTTTTAGCTCAGGTCTAAGTCTGAGCTATGAATATTGGTCAGGTTTCAGTGACTCAGGGCTGGGTGACTCATCTTAGCAGCTTTTCTGGTACCTCCCTCTGTTTTCTGGGACATTGGAGAATGTTCCAGACATAGTGGGTGGAGGTTAGGAATTGGAATATTGGAATACTGCTTGGAATATTTATAAGGGCCTTAGCCAATCCCCAGTGAAGGGCTGGAAAGGGGGCAGACCACCTTGTAAATGAGTCATGCCAGGGAGGGGCAGTTGGGTGGAAGATGGAGATGGAGTTGGGAGGTGGCTGTCGGTGGCCCTTGAGGGTGCCCCCTAGTCTGGGGGGGGGGGTGACCTCAGGCCTGGGGCTCGGGTTCTGAAAGGATCCTGCCAAAACACACAGACATAACATCATTTGTAGACGCTATAACTTTCACGCAACCAACCAATATATGCTTAATGGGATTTTTTTAACCAAAAATATGTAGCAGTGTACATTTTGGCCTAAATTGATGAAGACATTTTTTTTTTTGTATTTGTTTTATAGCAGAAAGTAAATTTAATTTTTTTTTTCAAATTTTTTTCCTTTATAGCGCAAAAAATAAAAAACCCAATGGTGATCAAATACCACCAAAATAAAGCTCTATTCATGGGAAAAAAAGATATAAATTTAATTTGTGTAACACAGTGCTGTATAACAAAAAATGTCCTGGTCATGAAGGGCGGGGCTGGGGGGCTGGGGGGCACTGGCGGCTAGTGCTCAAAATTTTTGGGGGGCGCAAACAAACTGAAAAATTCTGAAAAATACTGAAAAAAAACCATCAATTGCAGCCTCACTGTGCCTATCAATTGCAATCACGGTGCCCATCAATTGCAACAGCTGTGCCCATCAATTGCAACCACTGAGCCCATCAATTGCAACCACTGTGCCCATCAATTGCAGCCAGTGTGCCCATCAATTGCAGCCACTGTGCCCATCAAATGCAACCACTGTGCCCATCAATTGCAACCACTGTGCCCATCAATTCCAGCCAGTGTGCCCATCGATTTGCATTCATTGTGCCCATCAATTGCAGCCACTGTGTCCATCAGTTGCAATCACTATGCCCATCAATTGCAGCCACTGTGTCCATAAAGTGCAACCTCACTGTGCCCTTCAATTGCAGCCACTGTGCCCTTCAATTGCAGCCACGGTGCCCTTCAATTGCAGCCACTGTGACCATCAATTGCAACCACTGTGCACATCAATTGCAACCTCATTGTGTCCATCAACTGCAGCCACTGTGACCCCCTGGTGGCAGTTAACTGGAACCTAACCAGCACAACCCACCCCCCACCGCAGCACTTAACAAGCACAACCCTAAACAACCCCCCGGCGCCTTTTAACCAGCATCCCCAGAGGGGGTGGCGCCCCATGTACCCTTAATTGATGGGCCGCTCCTGGGCTGGTAAATCTTCCGGAGGTCATGTGGCTAAAGCAGAACTAAACTAATTGATTTCCCAAAACAGTTACACTACATCTAACCATGGTTTTTGGTATTTAACTTTTTAATGTATATTTGCAATTTTGTCTTAATATTTCCTATGGCAATGTATAGTAAGAGCCATAAACTTGCCACTAAATATACTTAATATACTTAATGTATTATTATTATTTTTTTTTTTTTGGTGTGACTCTTTATGATGAAAGTCTTAATAAAAATATATTAAAAGTAAAAAAAGTTAAAAAAAGTAAAAAAAGGGGGAAAAAAAAGTTACATTCAAGGCATGTTGTGAATGATAACTGTCACAATTGTGTGATCATCTGCACTGTCAATCCATCAGATGGCTTGATCAAGGCAGATTAAGCAGAAGCTAAGATGGCAGCTTCATTGGCTGTAAATGTCAGGAGTGTTTAGTTCAGCTTTAATAGCTCCTTACTGCCTTTTCACAAATACTGATATAGATATGAAAGTTGTAATGTTGTAGTCTGATCATTTGAAGCTGCTTATATTGCACCTCCTGTACTATGCCAAAAAGGAAATACTCCTGAAATGGCTACCTCCTCTTAGACCGGAGGTGGCTGCCTGGGAGGCGATGGTCAACGCGGCCCTGCCTCTATACAAAATGACCTATTCTAATAGGGGTTGCCATTGGAAGTTTGAGAAGGTCTGGGATCCTTGGACTTCAACCTGAGCACATATTGTATATTATATATGATTAAGGGTGGAGGGTTATCTGACCTCGACAGAATTGATGTCTCAAATAAATTGTTATACTATGTGCCGAGTTCTACACTTAGAAATCACTAATCTTGTTTTGCTGTGAGTCTTGGTTGACTATATACACTCTTACGATTTCAAATCCAGTGTAATACTTAATGCATATGGCAAGATGATATACTGACCTGTCGATCTATATACATCTGTAATCTGTAATTTGTTTTCTTACTTTTTTCTCAATAAGGAGAACTGTTTGTTAAAAAAAAAAAATGTTGTAGTCTGATCACTGGGAGAAGATCAGCCAACAAAGCTGCCATCTTAGCCTCTGTGTGATCTGAACTGCCATGGTGCTGCACATGTGATCAGTTATGACACCAACCATTGGCTGGTATGGCAGTTTGGTTGAGAGCACAAGCAAATGTGATGTTTAGCATTCCCGGCATGTCTGGAGTCAAATAATTTTTTTGAAACTGTTAAATTGGTGGGTTTAGTTCCACTTTAAAGCGGAAATTAGGCCTTTAGGTACATGCACTCCTTCCATTTTTTTCCTTTGTTAATTTTTTTGTTAGCTGGCCCCGCCCCTTACCCTGCTGTGTTTCTCACCTAGGTGACAATGACCTGTCCCTTCTCCTGCATCTTCTTGGGATATTCCAATCACATGTCCCCGGAGGCCGCAGGAGTAGGGACCGCAGTAGTTTTGGGTGGAGCTGGCACATGTCATTGTGGCTTTGCAGGCACCTGGCTCACACTTACTGAGGAGCACCAAGTGAGACCTGGGCTGTTATACCTGAGCAGTGAATCTCAGAAGAACAATACTGGATTCACTGGGTATGTGTGTATGTGAAACGAAGACAAGCCATAATAACAGGTAAGGGGGTGTAAAAGAAATAACGCAGGATGGGAGTGAAGTTCCTCTTTAACTGAAGCTCAAGGACTGCTTTTTAATGATAAAAGTACAACTTTTTCGATGAATTATACTACTGCTGTATATTGCTAGGTTCATACAGTGCTGGAATTTACTATATCCTGCTAAAATCTTGTTAAAGCTACAGCTGGCACATTTCCTCCATATTGAAGTGCTAAATAATTAATGAAGAAGTAAATAGAGATATTAGGTGCATATGTATTTACTATTTTTATGGCATTGAGTAAAACTTACAGATAGGGTCTCTTTAAGATATTCATTCAACAATTCCATACCGAAGAAAGATAATGTTTAAAATTGCTGCAAGACAGCTGCTGGAAACTTAGAAGGTTTTGCAACTGCCAATGCTGTGTCAAATAAGGATTATGGTACCAATTAGCACTGATGTTGATTGGTTCCTGTCTTTAACCAATAGAACCTTTTGTTTGTGTTAGGGACTTTTGTTAGCTAAAAAAAAAAATAGAAGCCAACTGGTAGAATCTTTCCTAAATTTCAATTAATGAAAACTTGAAGAGCAAAAATGAGGCTTATTGTATATACGTGGTTGGGGCATTAATTGAGCTGCTAACAAATCAACCCCTATGCATATAGAAGAAAACTGTGGTTTCCAAGGATAGGAAGCCGGAAAAGTGGGGCTCATTGAGAAGTTGCATGCATCTTATTCCTTGATATATAAATAATTATAAATATCAAAGGTTTTATGAAAAAATTCCTTTGGTACATTTATTGAAAAAATAAATAAATTAAATTACACCACATATATAGAAAGATTTTTGGTTAAAGCACAACCATATGACTAGACATTATTACATATGTTTTTTTGGTTCAATTATGAGCAGGATCAAAACAGACACATACTAGGGGGGACATATACAAACATGTAACATATAAAACAGTGTCGTCCGGACGCCAGGGAAAACTTGCAGTGTATTATCCCACAGAAACCGTGAGGTTGTGTCAAAATAGTTTGAACGGTAATGGGAGATAGCCTTCCTTATTACCGAATATTTTGGGATAGACACTGCATGTGCTCCATGGGTGGCTCGAGCCAAGTGGGGAGGGGAAAGGGGAAAGGTAAGTGGAGGGGAAAGGGGGAGGGTGACCGCAAAATATGAACCTAATATGCGCATTAATTTCCAACCAGAGCAATCCTAGATGAATTAAATTGATGGATTAAACAAAAAAGTTCATCCAATTAATATTGTGTTGGTTTACTTAGGTTTGCACCCACGGTTGTTTTTATATTCAATGGTTCCCTTAGCAGGGATTGTCCATGCTGCTTGTTGTCTCACCGAAGCAGGATGTGGGTATAAAAAACAAGTAGATCATCCAATTGATATTATATTAGTTTGCATGTATTTGTACCCACAGTTGTTGTATATCAGATGGTTCCCCTAACAGGGATTGTCCATACTGCTGTTATCTCACAAAAGCATAGTGCGGGTATACAGAACAAAATCAGGTCAATTCAAAACATGTGGAGATTGCACGGGATTGCCAGCATACGTTACCGCTTCCGTTACTCGATGTAGTTCATGGGCTATGGGATGTTTCAGAGACCCATCTTAGTTTGTATGGGAAGCCAAACTTCGCTACTAGTAGAGCAAATCACTTATTATCACTTCCGTGGTCTGCAGCGCTGCTGAATTTTTCAATGGCTTTATTTGGTGGTTCCGTCTGTATGGGCAACATCTATCCGCCCGGGGTCTTTGGAATTCGGCTTGCTTGTTAGTATCGGCTGGTTCGAAGTGTCAGCCTGGCGCTCTGTTCGTTTTAGCGTCCCTCCAACCCAATGTTGCGGCTCGAGCACACCTGTGGGCAGTTGCGTCCTGGCGTGCGTAGGACAGTGACGTCGACGCGTTTCACAAGAGGGTGTGTAGCTTCTTCTGGACGTTGTGGTGGCGTCAGAGGGCTCCTTCTTATTGGTGTCCGGTCCTCGTTTACGCCCACCACCTTGAGCAGATCGCTCAATCGTGAAGGATTGCCCCATGTATGTGGATATTTCCGTTACTTTAGGTGATAATTTTGATTTTAAACATTAGAAACAGAATAGTGACCGTGCGGGTCATATATATTCATTTCTAAAAGTTCATTAGAGTCTGTTCTTCGTCCTGCTTTGCAGTGTCCATAATGGTTATATGGGTAATATCAATTACTTTTGATTTAACCAGTAAAGGGGCGAGTACTTCATTTTCAGGTCCGTGTATATTTGGATCTGGAGTACATAGTCATAACATACATAAAGTTGTCGGTAGATGTGTAGGTCAAAAGGTGTCACATAGCAATATCGTATGATTCAATGCTGTATGGGGGATCCCAGACCATTGCTGAGGTCCTATGTGAAACATGATTGATCCACACATAGACCGATCATTTGAATGTCATAACATTTACATAAAGAACAGGTGACAGCATCTAGTACCTATTACAGGGGGAGGGAGGGAAAGGTAGAGGGAGGGAAAGGAACCATACGGGTATAGACGACGTGATTACAATCATTTCAGGAAACATGTTTAAATAAATGCTTAAATAAATGGAAGAATATAGATTATGCACCAGATATCCTAATGCATTACTATATTCTATCCTTCCTTTTTCACTTTTTCATTGTTGATTGGTTTGTTTTTATAGGGTTAGGAAGGGTTGGAGGTTAAGGTCTGTATTAAGGCCCATCGGATAAAGAGTACCGAGACGGAATATCCATCTCTTTTCCCGTTGTTGTAGGACCTGATCGAAATCACCCCTTCGTGGGGACAGATTTAGGGCATAAATGCCCTTAACCTTCATGCCTGCTAACTTGCCCTGGTGGAATTTTGCGAAGTGTTTCGCTACCGGTTTCTCAGGGTTTTTTTCCCCTATTTCTCTTATATGCTCTCCAATACGGATCCTAAGCTGGCGTTTAGTCTTTCCTATATATTTCTTATTGCAAGGACAGGTAATCATATATATTACCTTTGTTGTTGCAATTCATCTAGGATTGCTCTGGTTGGAAATTAATGCGCATATTAGGTTCATATTTTGCGGTCACCCTCCCCCTTTCCCCTCCACTTACCTTTCCCCTTTCCCCTCCCCACTTGGCTCGAGCCACCCATGGAGCACATGCAGTGTCTATCCCAAAATATTCGGTAATAAGGAAGGCTATCTCCCATTACCGTTCAAACTATTTTGACACAACCTCACGGTTTCTGTGGGATAATACACTGCAAGTTTTCCCTGGCGTCCGGACGACACTGTTTTATATGTTACATGTTTGTATATGTCCCCCCTAGTATGTGTCTGTTTTGATCTGGCTCATAATTGAACCAAAAAAACATATGTAATAATGTCTAGTCATATGGTTGTGCTTTAACCAAAAATCTTTCTATATATGTGGTGTAATTTAATTTATTTATTTTTTCAATAAATGTACCAAAGGAATTTTTTCATAAAACCTTTGATATTTATAATTATTTATATATCAAGGAATAAGATGCATGCAACTTCTCAATGAGCCCCACTTTTCCGGCTTCCTATCCTTGGAAACCACAGTTTTCTTCTAAATTTCAATTAGTGTGGGTTGTCTGCTGTAATATAAAAATGGTCTTAGATAGTTGTCCATTGACCAAATGGGCAGGATCACTCAAAAAATATACCACTATGCATTCCTTATGGATCCAGGTTTTTCTTGCCATCAACCTTTCAAATTATTTTCCTAGCAACATTTATATTTTTCCAGTATTAAATAGTATGAATAATTTACATCTGCATTAGTAATTGGTATTTACACTGCCCCCTGTCTTTTTCTTTTGCAGGTACTGCTGTGAATGGCCTGGTAAATGTAGTCATCTCTACTATTGAGAAACGTTATGACTTAAACAGTTCCCTCACTGGGCTTGTCTCTGCCAGCTACGACATTGCATTTTGTGTTTTGGCACTTTTTGTGTCTTTTTATGGACAAAGAGGACACAAGCCTAGATGGCTTGCCTTTTCAGCATTTATGATTGGACTGGGATCCATAGTGTTCTCCATACCTCATTTTACTACAAGTTCATACCAGTATGGAAACCGATATAATGGTAAGTTAATAAACTGTTTTAAAAGATGAGTATAATAACATTTGAGTGGGAGCATTTTCTATTTGGTTTCATATTCATTTTTTATAAAATAAATTAATTTATTGTTTCACAAACTTTTTTCTTAAGTTGCTGTAATAAATAATATTTATTAGTTAATAAAATCTAACCCTGTCCCAAGCGGCCCAAAGCTCAATAGGTATTTTGTACAAAGGGAATCAATGCAAAATACTTTTCCATTGGTATTATACCCAAAATAGGCTGTGCGCTCTTTACCCTTCAGCTGATGATAGATGTTGGTGCTGCAAGAAAGCTCTTGGCACAATCCAACATATATTTTGGTATTGCCCCTTATCCTACCTTATTGTCAGGCTGTTCATAACCTACTCCATCAACGTTTTGATGCCTGGATTCCATTTATGCCTAAAACGTACCTTTAAGGTTTACCTGCTCCAGTTTTTTCCAAGGCATCTAAACAATTGAATAAAATACTACACTTAGTTTATATATCTCTGGTGGTCGGATGTTGTGGTGTTCCCTGGAGCGATAAAGAGGATAGGATTGTTTCTCAGAAGATCTACTAATGAATGGTGTGATCAATTTGGAGGACTATTTGGCTTATCCCACAGCGTTTATTGACCTTTCTTAAAGCGGGGCTCCACCCAAAAGGGGAAGTTACACTTGTTCACACTCTCCCCCCTCCACATTTGGCACTTTTTGGGGGTGATGATACCTGGTTTTGACAGGTACCCACTCCCACTTCTGGGTAATATCACCTCATGGCGATCTACGGCATTTCAAGATGCTCCTTCTTCTCCTGATGCCTTCTGGGACACTCAGAGGTCCCAGAAGATGGCGGGATTATTCAGAAGCCCCAGTGCGAATCGCGCATGCGCAGTAGGAAACAGGCTGTGAAGCCACAAGGCTTCACTTTCTGTTTCCCTTACTACAAAGGCTGGCGCTTGCATCGGAAGCTAATTGATGAATCGGTTAGGGGTGCTGACATCGTGGGATCCCTGGACAGGTAAGTGTCCTTATATCAAAGGTCAGCAGCTACAAATACTGTTAATTTAAAAAAAAAAATTTACAGACTGGAGCTCCTCTTTAAAGCGGTTCTGCACACACTTATTTTTTTTTATCTTCTTCTCAATAAACTCACTTGTTAGGTGTCCGTCCGGTATCCATGTCCGTTTTTTCAAAAAAATCGTCACTTTTAAAAGCAAAACAACTGAATTGTCATTTTGCTTGTGGGCATTTGAAGCCCACAAGCAATCACTTCCTTGTTCCCTTTCGTTATGGGAACCAGCATGCCTCGCTGGTTCCCGCG
>JAQSEC010002512.1:0-10377 GCA_028564925.1 Lithobates sylvaticus
GCCACAACACTGCAACACGGCCCTCACAGAGACTGTACTTGGAGCACAGCAGTCACACGTGTTGCGAAGCATTTTTTTAAAAAATTGTAAGTACACGCCCCTGTTAAACAGGGGCTGAAAAATTGTGCCTTAGGCACTGGTGCTGGTGCCACAACACTGCAACACGGCCCTCACAGAGACTGTACTTGGAGCACAGCAGTCACACGTGTTGCGAAGCATTTTTTTTAAAAATTGTAAGTACACGCCCCTGTTAAACAGGGGCTGAAAAATTGTGCCTTAGGCACTGGTGCTGTGGCATGGATCATTGAGGAGGAGGAAGAGGATAGTCAGTGAACATAAGAGGACAGTCACTCAGCATCAGCATAGGCAGTCTTGAAGGGATGTGACATTAAAAAATTATTCGGTTATATCCGCCTCAGGTGCCTGGTAGCTGGTGGTGATCCAAGACTGATTCATTTTGATGAATGTCAGTCGATCAACCGAGGCGGTGGACAGGCGCACCCTATGATCAGTCACAAATCCTCCAGCAGCACTGAATGTGCGTTCGGAAAGAACGCTGGAGGCAGGACAGGCCAGTAGCTCAATTGCATACTGTGCAAGCTCTGGCCAGTGATCCATCCTCAGGACCCAGTAAGCCAGAGGATTTTCGGTGGGAAAGGTGTCCAAGTCTGACCTTGCCCCAAGGTATTCCTGCACCATGTATATCAGACGCTGGCGATGGTTGCTGGAACCGATCATACCTGGGGCTGCGGACTAAAAAATTGTCTGAACGCATCGGTCAGACGTCCACCTTCCCCACCGCTCCTTCTGCCACTGACCGAAGCCTCAGCAACTCGTCGCCCAGGACCAGGAGTTTGTAGCCTCCCAGTTTCTGGGAACGAGTTGCACAGACCTTTCTGCAAGGCCTCCCTGAGATGTCTCATCCTCTGCTCCCTCTGCGACGGCAAGATAAGGTCCGCAACCTTACCCTTGTACCGCGGATCAAGGAGAGTGGCCAGCCAGTAATGGTCCCTCTCCTTGATCCGAAGAACACGAGGATCCTTCCGCAGGCTTTGCAGGATCAGGGAGGCCATGCAGCGTAGGTTAGCTGAGGCATTCGGTCCGGAGTCTTCTGGGTCACTGAGGATGACATGATCGCCAGCCACCTCCTCCCAGCCACGTACAAGTCCACTGGCTTGTTGGGACTGTACATCATCCCTAAAAGACTGCTGCTGCTGATGCTGAGTGCCAGGCTCCACCTCCATGCTCACACAATCCTCCTCCTCCTCCTCCTCCTCCTCCTCCTCATCCTCTTCCTGTGTGATGGGTGGGACAGAAGGAACACTGTCCGGATAAAGGGGCCTTGAGAGGCAAGGAAGTCCTCCTCTTCCTGCCTCTGTTCTGCCTCAAGTGCCCTGTCCATTATCCCACGCAGCGTATGCTCCAACAGGTGGACAAGAGGGACAGTGTCACTGATGCATGCACTGTCACTGCTCACCATCCTCGTGGCCTCCTCAAATGGTGAGAGGACAGTGCATGCATCCCTGATCATGCTCCACTGACGTGGGGAAAAAAAACCAAGCTCCCCTGACCCTGTCCTGGTGCCGTAGTCGCAAAGGTACTCATTGATGGCCCTCTGCTGCGTGTGCAGTCGCTGCAGCATGGCCAACGTTGAGTTCCACCTGGTGGGCATGTCAGATATTAGGCGGTTCTTGGGCAGGTTCAGCTCCTTTTGCAGCTCAGTCAGCCGAGCACTGGCATTATAAGATCGGCGGAAATGCACACAGACTTTCCTGGCCTGCCTCAGGACATCCTGTAAGCCTGGGAACCTGCCCAAGAACCGCTGCACCACCAGGTTGAGGACGTGAGCCATGCAGGGCACATGGGTGAGCTGCCCCTGTCGCAGGGCGGAGAGGAGGTTGGTGCCATTGTCAGAAACGACCATTCCTGGCTTAAGCTGACGTGGCGTCAACCACCTCTCGGCCTGCCCCTGCAGAGCTGCCAGAACCTCTGGCCCAGTGTGGCTCCTGTCCCCCAAACACACCAGCGCAAGCACGGCATGGCATCTTTTTGCCTGCGTACTTGCGTAGCCCCTTGTACGCCTACGGAGCACCGCTGGTTCCAAGGACAGAGCACTGGAGGAAGAAGAAGAGGAGGGGTGGAGGAGAGAGGTGTGTCACAACCAGTAGCAGTAGTCGCGTTTTGGAGGCGTGGTGGCGGAACAACCTCCAACACTACTGCACCTTGTCCTGCATCCCTCCCAGCTGCCAATAGAGTGACCCAATGGGCCGTGAAAGAAAGGTACCGTCCCTGTCCATGCCTGCTGGACCATGAGTCAGCGGTAATATGCACCTTACCGCTGACCGCCCTGTCCAGCGAGGCATGGACATTGCCCTCCACATGCCGGTAGAGAGACGGAATCGCCTTCCGCGAGAAAAAGTGGCGTTTGGGAACCTGCCACTGAGGAACCGCACATTGAACAAACTCACGGAAGGGGGCCGAGTCTACCAACTGAAAAGGCAGCAGTTGAAGTGCTAGCAATTTAGCAAGGCTAGCATTCAACCGCTGGGCATGTGGATGGCTGGGAGTGTACTTCTTTCTACGGTCCAGCAGCTGGGGCAGGGAAATTTGCCTGCTGCATTCGGACGTCGGTGTACTGCAAGTACTTGGTTGTGACACACCGAATTCTACACCTTCAGTCCTCTCAAAGCAGCTTTCAGAGAGGACTGAAGGTGTAGTGGGGATGGAGATCCCAGCTGAGGAGGAGCAAGGAGAGGTCCGCTTAGTTCTTTGGTGTGGGTCTTTTATGTGTGCCTGCCAACGAGCTGCATGGCAGGTCGCCATATGTCTGGTCATGCTTGTCGTGCCCAAGCGGCTGATGTTTTGGCCACGCGAGATACGCTTGAGACAAATATTGCAAATAGCAGTGGTGCGATCTGCTGCACTCGTCTCAAAAAAGGCCCACACCAAAGAACTTTTCTGATAACGTGCAGAGGCAGCGCCCTGCACAGGCGGAGCTCTGCGGTGTTGTACAGTTGCTGTGCTGGCCTCTACCTGGCCTCCAGGGGGCATCCTGCCTCGTTGGACATGTGACGCCGCATCCTCCTCCTCCTCGTCCTCCTCCTCATCCTCTCTCCCTTGAGGCACCCACGTGGAGTCAGTGACCTCATCATCCCCTCCCTCTTCACCACTAGAGCAAACCTGGCAGTAAGCTGCAGCTGGTGGAACTGTACTGCCAGATTCCTCAAGCTGGGTATCGTCATCCGAGCCTTCGAATCATTGGGCATCCTCCTGGAGCATGTACCCAACACTGTGCTCAAAGAGTTCGGGGGACTCCTCAGGAGGACATGGTGGGTCTAGGGAAGGGGTGGCTGATGATGCTCTGTCAGTACCCTGAGCCTGGGTGAGAGAGGATGAGGAGGATGAGGAGGGCTTGGTCATCCATTCTACCAAGCCTTCAGCATGATGCGGCTCCACATGTCCAGCTGCCGAAAACAAAGACGCGCGTGTCCCATGGCCACGTGCTGATGACGATGCACGACCACGTCCACGTCCACGGCCACGTCCACTAGAAACAGAGCCTGCCTGCCCTGTGTTCTTGGCTCTGCACGCTCTGCCTCCCCTTGGCGGTCTTCCAGCCATTGTAGTCGGTAGTCCTGTGGGTGCTGCTGAGAAGAAAATATAGGAGCTCTGTGTGATGCCACTAACACACTAGAAGTCCTATGGGTGCTTCTGCAAAGAAAATAGAGGAGCTCTGTGTGATGCCACTAACACACTAGAAGTCCTATGGGTGCTTCTGCAAAGAAAATAGAGGAGCTCTGTGTGATGCCACTAACACACTAGAAGTCCTGTGGGTGCTTATGCAAAGAAAATAGAGGAGCTCTGTGTGATGCCACTAACACACTAGAAGTCCTGTGGGTGCTTATGCAAAGAAAATAGAGGAGCTCTGTGTGATGCCACTAACACACTAGAAGTCCTGTGGGTGCTGCTGAGAAGAATATATAGGAGCTCTGTGTGATGCCACTAACACACTAGAAGTCCTATGGGTGCTTCTGCAAAGAAAATAGAGGAGCTCTGTGTGATGCCACTAACACACTAGAAGTCCTGTGGGTGCTGCTGAGAAGAATATATAGGAGCTCTGTGTGATGCCACTAACACACTAGAAGTCCTATGGGTGCTTCTGCAAAGAAAATAGAGGAGCTCTGTGTGATGCCACTAACACACTAGAAGTCCTGTGGGTGCTGCTGAGAAGAATATATAGGAGCTCTGTGTGAAGCCACTAACACACTAGAAGTCCTATGGGTGCTTCTGCAAAGAAAATAGAGGAGCTCTGTGTGATGCCACTAACACACTAGAAGTCCTATGGGTGCTTCTGCAAAGAAAATAGAGGAGCTCTGTGTGATGCCACTAACACACTAGAAGTCCTGTGGGTGCTTATGCAAAGAAAAATAGAGGAGCTCTGTGTGATGCCACTAACACACTAGAAGTCCTGTGGGTGCTTCTGCAAAGAAAATAGAGGAGCTCTGTGTGATGCCACTAACACACTAGAAGTCCTGTGGGTGCTGCTGAGAAGAATATATAGGAGCTCTGTGTGATGCCACTAACACACTAGAAGTCCTATGGGTGCTTCTGCAAAGAAAATAGAGGAGCTCTGTGTGATGCCACTAACACACTAGAAGTCCTGTGGGTGCTGCTGAGAAGAATATATAGGAGCTCTGTGTGATGCCACTAACACACTAGAAGTCCTGTGGGTGCTTATGCAAAGAAAATAGAGGAGCTCTGTGTGATGGGACTAACACACTTCAAGTCCTATAGGTGCTTCTGGGAAGAAAAAATATAGCTCTGTGTGTGTGATGGGACTAACACACTTCAAGTCCTATAGGTGCTTCTGGGAAGAAAATATAGCTCTGTGTGTGTAATGGGACTAACACACTTCAAGTCCTATAGGTGCTTCTGGAACAAAATATAGCTCTGTGTGTGTAATGGGACTAACACACTTCAAGTCCTATAGGTGCTTCTGGGAACAAAATATAGCTCTGTGTGTGTGATGGGACTAACACACTTCAAGTCCTATAGGTGCTTCTGGGAAGAAAATATAGCTCTGTGTGTGTAATGGGACTAACACACTTCAAGTCCTATAGGTGCTTCTGGGAAGAAAATATAGCTCTGTGTGTGTGATGGACTAACACACTTCAAGTCCTATAGGTGCTTCTGGGAAGAAAATATAGCTCTGTGTGTGTAATGGGACTAACACACTTCAAGTCCTATAGGTGCTTCTGGGAACAAAGTATAGCTCTTTGTGTGTGATGGGACTAACACACTTCAAGTCCTATAGGTGCTTCTGGGAAGAAAATATAGCTCTGTGTGTGTAATGGGACTAACACACTTCAAGTCCTATAGGTGCTTCTGGAACAAAATATAGCTCTGTGTGTGTGATGGGACTAACACACTTCAAGTCCTATAGGTGCTTCTGGAAGAAAATATAGCTCTGTGTGTGTAATGGGACTAACACACTTCAAGTCCTATAGGTGCTTCTGGGAAGAAAAATATAGCTCTGTGTGTGTGATGGGACTAACACACTTCAAGTCCTATAGGTGCTTCTGGGAACAAAGTATAGCTCTTTGTGTGTGATGGGACTAACACACTTCAAGTCCTATAGGTGCTTCTGGGAAGAAAATATAGCTCTGTGTGTGTAATGGGACTAACACACTTCAAGTCCTATAGGTGCTTCTGGGAACAAAATATAGCTCTGTGTGTGTGATGGGACTAACACACTTCAAGTCCTATAGGTGCTTCTGGGAACAAAATATAGCTCTGTGTGTGTAATGGGACTAACACACTTCAAGTCCTATAGGTGCTTCTGGGAAGAAAATATAGCTCTGTGTGTGTGATGGGACTAACACACTTCAAGTCCTATAGGTGCTTCTGGGAAGAAAATATAGCTCTGTGTGTGTAATGGGACTAACACACTTCAAGTCCTATAGGTGCTTCTGGGAACAAAATATAGCTCTGTGTGTGTGATGGGACTAACACACTTCAAGTCCTATAGGTGCTTCTGGGAACAAAATATAGCTCTGTGTGTGTAATGGGACTAACACACTTCAAGTCCTATAGGTGCTTCTGGGAACAAAATATAGCTCTGTGTGTGTGATGGGACTAACACACTTCAAGTCCTATAGGTGCTTCTGGGAACAAAGTATAGCTCTTTGTGTGTGATGGGACTAACACACTTCAAGTCCTATAGGTGCTTCTGGGAAGAAAATATAGCTCTGTGTGTGTAATGGGACTAACACACTTCAAGTCCTATAGGTGCTTCTGGGAACAAAATATAGCTCTGTGTGTGTGATGGGACTAACACACTTCAAGTCCTATAGGTGCTTCTGGGAACAAAATATAGCTCTGTGTGTGTAATGGGACTAACACACTTCAAGTCCTATAGGTGCTTCTGGGAACAAAATATAGCTCTGTGTGTGTGATGGGACTAACACACTTCAAGTCCTATAGGTGCTTCTGGGAAGAAAATATAGCTCTGTGTGTGTGATGGGACTAACACACTTCAAGTCCTATAGGTGCTTCTGGGAACAAAATATAGCTCTGTGTGTGTGATGGGACTAACACACTTCAAGTCCTATAGGTGCTTCTGGGAACAAAGTATAGCTCTTTGTGTGTGATGGGACTAACACACTTCAAGTCCTATAGGTGCTTCTGGAAGAAAATATAGCTCTGTGTGTGTAATGGGACTAACACACTTCAAGTCCTATAGGTGCTTCTGGGAACAAAATATAGCTCTGTGTGTGTAATGGGACTAACACACTTCAAGTCCTATAGGTGCTTCTGGGAACAAAATATAGCTCTGTGTGTGTGATGGACTAACACACTTCAAGTCCTATAGGTGCTTCTGGGAAGAAAATATAGCTCTGTGTGTGTAATGGGACTAACACACTTCAAGTCCTATAGGTGCTTCTGGGAAGAAAATATAGCTCTGTGTGTGTGATGGGACTAACACACTTCAAGTCCTATAGGTGCTTCTGGGAAGAAAATATAGCTCTGTGTGTGTAATGGGACTAACACACTTCAAGTCCTATAGGTGCTTCTGGGAACAAAATATAGCTCTGTGTGTGTAATGGGACTAACACACTTCAAGTCCTATAGGTGCTTCTGGGAAGAAAATATAGCTCTGTGTGTGTGATGGGACTAACACACTTCAAGTCCTATAGGTGCTTCTGGGAAGAAAATATAGCTCTGTGTGTGTAATGGGACTAACACACTTCAAGTCCTATAGGTGCTTCTGGGAACAAAATATAGCTCTGTGTGTGTAATGGGACTAACACACTTCAAGTCCTATAGGTGCTTCTGGGAAGAAAATATAGCTCTGTGTGTGTGATGGGACTAACACACTTCAAGTCCTATAGGTGCTTCTGGGAAGAAAATATAGCTCTGTGTGTGTAATGGGACTAACACACTTCAAGTCCTATAGGTGCTTCTGGGAACAAAATATAGCTCTGTGTGTGTGATGGGACTAACACACTTCAAGTCCTATAGGTGCTTCTGGGAACAAAATATAGCTCTGTGTGTGTGATGGGACTAACACACTTCAAGTCCTATAGGTGCTTCTGGGAAGAAAATATAGCTCTGTGTGTGTAATGGGACTAACACACTTCAAGTCCTATAGGTGCTTCTGGAAGAAAATATAGCTCTGTGTGTGTAATGGGACTAACACACTTCAAGTCCTATAGGTGCTTCTGGGAAGAAAATATAGCTCTGTGTGTGTAATGGGACTAACACACTTCAAGTCCTATAGGTGCCTCTGGGAACAAAATATAGGAGCTCTGCCTGCCTGCCACGAACACACTACAAGTCCTATAGGTGCTTCTGGTAACAAAATATAGGAGCTCTGCCTGCCTGCCACTAACACACTACAAGTCCTATAGGTGCTTCTGGTAACAAAATATAGGAGCTCTGCCTGCCTGCCACGAACACACTACAAGTCCTATAGGTGCTTCTGGTAACAAAATATAGGAGCTCTGCCTGCCTGCCACTAACACACTACAAGTCCTATAGGTGCTTCTGGTAACAAAATATAGGAGCTCTGCCTGCCTGCCACGAACACACTACAAGTCCTATAGGTGCTTCTGGTAACAAAATATAGGAGCTCTGCCTGCCTGCCACGAACACACTACAAGTTCTATAGGTGCTTCTGGTAACAAAATATAGGAGCTCTGCCTGCCTGCCACGAACACACTACAAGTCCTATAGGTGCTTCTGGTAACAAAATATAGGAGCTCTGCCTGCCTGCCACGAGCACACTACAAGCCCCTCTTTGTCAATCAATCTTTGTAACTGAATCTATCTAACTCAATCTCTGCAAGTGAATCTCTCTATCTATCTAAATGCAGCAGAGTGTCACAGAAACAGCCTGCTCAATCTGCGCCGGAACAGCATGTGACCGGCGCAGACGGCGTGGCGGCGTTTTATAGGGGGGGGGGGCGTGTACTACAGCCCCTGAGCTGTAATTGGCTACAGGCGTCCTGCCTGTAGCCAATTATGGCTCTTCGAGTTTCCGGGGCTGTGATTGGCCAAGCATGCGGGGTCACAGTGCATGCTTGGCCAATCATCAGCCAGCAATGCACTGCGTCGGCCGCGCCGGCCGCAATGCATTGCGGGGCCGCTCGCATCACACGAACGTGATGCGAGCGGCCAAAATAGTTCTGGGCTCGCCGAGCGAGCGAACGCCCGGTGCTCGATGCGAACGTGGGTTCGCATCGAGCACCGGGCCCATCCTTACTAGAAAGGATAAAAATCCACGTTGTGTGCACCAAATGCAATCCCTGATATTTCCTTGTAAAAGTATCCAGCGGTTCCACTCTCTAGAGGCTGACTACAGATCATGAGAAGGGTTTAGATAAATGATCAGTCATCATGCACAAGGGGAGAGGGATGGATACAAGACCAGCCAACCCATAGAAGAATAGAGAGCAGCAGTGATCAGTCTTCATTCGGCTTCATGTACACATAGCCTACTTTGACCGTTGGCCACAGGAAAATGTAAAACACTGCAAAATCACGCTGCGATTTTGCTGCGATTTGTGTCCGGAGGTCATAACGTTCCTATCCTGAACGCAAATCTTCTGTGTTCAAGGAAGGGGGATTGAACCTCCCCTAACCGCAGCATCCCCTAAATGATCCTCAAAGCCTATGTGTACATGGACACAGGCTTTTATGGATTTGAGTTTAGGAGCTGTGGCAAAAAAACGCCAAAAGCTCCTAAACTCAAGTTTAGAAGCTGTAGTGTACATGAAGCCCCACAGGAAACTCCTACACAGAGGCAATGCGTAGGAGTTGTTTCATGATATATTACTGCACAGAAGTGAAAGAAATACACTAAGTACACCAGTTCTTAAACAAAAGCTTTATTGAGAAAATAACTAAATTACCAGGGTTGACATTGGTATACGACAATCAAAATTGTACATACATAGTTGGTCAACAGCATACAAAGATAGTAATAATGTATTAACAATTCCAAATTGAAAAGATTTGGAAATTATAAAAATGGGAAAAAAATGAAATGATATGTGAGAGGATTCTTTTTCCTAAACGCAGTCATACAATCATTTGAATAGGTGGAGGATCCAGGAGAAGAAAAGTTATAAATCTCAAATATGGGTATAGAAGCAAAAAGAGGTGGAGCTGAATGAGAATGGGAAAGTAAAAAAAGTAAGGGGTGGGTAATAAGGAAAAGTTTGGGGACAGAGGATGGGGGAGGGAAGAGGGAAAGGGACCTGGGGGGTCAGTTTCCTAAATGGTAAAGGGACAATAATGATGTGGGTATTAGTCAAGATAACTGTAATTTTTTTGTTGATTATAGTATCAGTTCAGCAGGGACCATCCAAATTCCAATCCATGTACGGGCTATCTTGTTGTATAGTCGATAGATTGACTTGTGTACAAACAGCCTGTTGGGTTTTTTCCAAATGATCAGTGCTGCCGGCTATATCCAGCAACACTGATCATTGTATTTTGGCAGCCGAGGAAGTCTCCCTGCCGGCAGAATGCAATAGCACAGTGGGAAGGATTTCCCCATCCTCCTCCAATGTATAGATGGGAGAATCAGCTCATTTATTTAATCCAACCTGCTGGTTGAACGAAAAAAATGAATCAACCTTTTTGACCCCTTACAGTTTGGCTTTCGTTTTCTACACTCCACTGAAAATGCCCCACTGCAATTCACTAATGACCTACTAACTGCTAAAACCAATGGCCACTACTCCATACTCATACTACTCGACCTCTCTGCAGCCTTTGATACTGTTGATCATCCCCTCCGCCTCAAAAAACTCCACTCTCTTGGCCTTCAAGTCTCTGCTCTCTCCTGGCTCTCCTCCTACCTATCACAGC
>JAQSEC010002893.1:0-10376 GCA_028564925.1 Lithobates sylvaticus
GTAAAGAAAAGGGCCTCCTCCAGATTTTTTAATACCAAAGGAGGACTATTCACCAAAACCTCAGGGACTCCCACCCCCATGCTCCCAACCTTTGATAACTCCACGTTGCAAACACAAGACTACCCAAATCAAAGCTGTTTTAATTGTGGAGACCCCCATTGTAAAAAATATTGTCCGCACAGAAGAAATACCCAGGGAAATGGACAGGGTAGGTTTCAAAGGAGGTGCTGGGGTATTTCCAGAGGCAGATATCAGCGTCAGCGTAATTTTCCCAATTATCAAACACAACAATTAACCTTCCCTAGTCGTCCAGGGTTGGTTTTGGCGCCGTGGGGGATGCTGCGGGGCTGTCCACAGCCCCCGCCTAGCCGCCAAATGCAACAAGAATATAGCCTGTAGTCAAGACAGCCTGGCAAGCATGCCCCCCCACCCCCTTGAGAATGGCCAGAACCCAGAAACACTAGAATTAATTCAAATGGATTGGCCAGGGTACAATGATAACAACCCTCGCAATAACCCCTTTCATCAACATCCATAGGAGTGCCCGGAACAGATTCCCTCCTTGGTAATGCATTTCTTCTCTTCCCACTGGAAAACACTTCCGCAGGTAGTCCTTAAAGTTAAGGGATGGGTGGTATGTTTTTTAGTGGACACAGGAGCTAGTACGAGTTGTCTTAATGACACCCGTTTTGTAAAAAAAAAAATAAAAATTGTACCGAGGGCTGCTCTACTCTATGGGAATTAATGGGATAGATGTTACACACAAACCGTTGCCATCCTCACTGACTGCCCCTTATGTCTAAAGGGAAGAGACCTCATGTCTTCATTAGGGGTAACTTTAAATTTGACCTACAAAGGGGAATGACTACCGAATCAGCAACATGTGACTTGACTTTCCAAAAAGAAAAGATTTGACGTTTTACTTTATGACAATACCTGCAGCATTAGAGACTCACCCGATATGGGAAAAGTCAAAGACAGACATAGGACATGTCAAATGCACTCCTTATGTCCCTACTTTCAAACCAAACATCATAGCATTCTTTCAGAAACAATAATACCACCGTCATGCTAACGAAGTACAGGGTACACCACAGATCACCACATACATACAGAAAGGCATTCTAAAACCCATTATCAGTCAATACACCCATTCAGTAAAGAAAGCCAGCGGCGAGTGGAGGCTAGGGGGATTTGAGGGGGGTGAACAAATGTATTTAACCACTTTCACCACTAGCCTCAGACATCACAGGGATTTTTATAAACATCCCCGCTTCCTCCACTCCAACTCCAGGGTACTAGACTTGTCCAATGCTTTCTTTAGCATTGATGTTTACAAGGATTTCCAAAGGATCTTTGCCTTTGCCTGGGGCTCGGGCTCGGGCCAACTGACTTGGGCCCGTCTTCCTCAAGGCTTTGTGGACAGTCCTGCAGCATTTTGCATGGTGTTAAAACTAACCCTGGATGACTCGGTGCTCCCACAGGGATCAGTATTCCTGCAATATGTAGATGACCTACTGTTAAGTAGTTAGAGCGGGGCACAGTGTGCAGAAAACTCTAAAAGCCTGATGACTCACATATCCCTTAAGGGTCACTTGGTGTCTCGCAAAGAGATCCAGTGGTGCAGGGAGAGGGTGGAATACCTAGGATTGATTATCTCAGGCAGGACCAGGCAAGTGTCCCCAGAAAGAGAGTCAAGCTCTATTGTCTACTGCAGGCAGTGGATCCCAGATTGTTCTTTTTATGATTCAATCCTTGCGCCCCTCTGCTGCAGCCACTGCCCCCAGGCAAGTGTTACACTGAGGAAATGACATGGACCTTTGCGGTCTTTGGCCAGTGCTCCAGCACTAGGTTTACCAGATCATAAGAAATCCTTTGTGCTTTACTGTATAGTCAGGGGCCCTGCGCTGGCTGCCGTACTGGCCCAAGCGCATGGTACCCACTACCGACCCGTGGCTTATGTATCCAAAAAACTCCTTGTTCAGATACAAGGAATGCCTACAAGCTGTTGCTGCCTGTGGCAGTAAACATGACAGTAAAAGAAACATTCATAATCACTTTAGAAACTGATACTACATTGTACACAACACATACTGTAGTGCACCTTTTACAAAACATTTCTACATCTACTGACTACATAAATGTTTTTGTTGACGGCAGCTGTCCTAAGCGATGATGTATGCTGTAGTGACTTTACCAGACATAATAGCAGCGACTTCAGCTCAGCAGGCAGAGCTCTATGCTATGACATGTGCCTGTCAGTTATTCAAAGGACAAAAAGTAAACATTTACACTGACAATAGATACACTTTTGGGGTCTTTTGGGCCCGTGGGTACAAGACAGCGGATAATAAGCAAATCTCAAATCAAGTCTGGGTAGAGGATTTATTAAGTGCACTCAATTTACCCTCAAAAATGAATGTCATAAAAGTAAAAGGTCATTCCTATGACAAATCTGATGCTACTAAGGGAAACAACTTAACAGACAGAGCAGTCAAAATTGCTGCTGATGAGGCAATCAACCCTCCAATTGTTTTCTACAGATTTTTCGTCCCGAAGTTTCCCAGCCCGAGCCAGAAGAATTGTCTGACATTACCTGTTGGGAGTCACATGGTTTGACACACAACCCGGACGGCTTGTGGTCAAACAAGGAGGGGATCATAGGTATTCCAGAAACAGTAGCCCCTTTGATTTTATCTTATCTCCATGGCCCCGGGCACATAGGTAAGAAACCCCTACAGCAACTTGCTTAACTTGTGTCCAGAATAATGTTCAGGGACACATAGGCCCATTAAAAGACTTACAGATTGATTTGACACACATGCCCAAACAGAAAGGTAATATCAAATTTTTGCATCCTTCGGTGGGGTAGGCGTATACAATGCCCTCACAAAGGTAGATGGATTTGGGATGTTAATGGATTCATGGATGAATGCCACAGCAATAGATATAGGATTACTCAATGAAGAGCTTAGAAAGGTATTATTTGAACAAGAGGTAATTAAACAAAGGCAAGAAAGAATGATGATGGTTCTTACAGGGCTGTGTGACCTAACCTGGGATAAAACCCTATGCTGCACATACATGAACAATCTTACAAAGCCGTCTGAAGATTTAGAAATCCCAGACTATTATGACATTATTAGAGGTCACAATGAAGAAAGGGCAAAAATGCAGGACCAAATGAAACGTATGGGGGACTCATGGAATCCCTTTTCAGGTGTAGGAGGATGGTTCGGTTCTATTTGGGAAAACATTATGAATTTCTTTAAGAAAGCAGGTATGATACTTCTCATGATACTTATTTTAGCTCTGGCCCTTTATATGACAATCAAATTGGTGTTCTGCCTGATAAGTAAAGTAGCAAAATCAAAGAACCCAGTTGATAAGTCTGGAACAGCCATGACCATGTTCAAGGCATGATATAGGTGGTACAATGAGTGATCAGCGGAGACTTTTTAAGTCTACTATGACCAAAGGAGGGATTGTAACGTGGGAAGTGTAGAGTTACCCTTTAAGATTTAATAGTATTGTACAAAGATGTTTTTCTGTTTTTCTGAAGAAACTCATTGTACACTGTTTTTCTCACACTCACACATTCCCATAACAAGTTTTAGTTCTCATGGCAAGTTTGCTTCTAGCGGCGGGTCTGCTTCCCATAACAAGTTTGCTGTTTTGTACTTCTGTATACCAAAACATACTGGGAATCTTATCAGGGACATATATTGCGTGAGAGTAAATATGATGTTGAGTCTGAAGGAAGAAATATTATGAATCTTGCAGATCAATATTGAATTGTATAACAAAACGCTTAAATGCTTGAATGTGATTGGTTGTTCAATTGCGTTCTTCCCCCTTTTTGTGTATTGTATATGCTCTGTGAAGCGGGAAGTAAAAGCATTCTTTTTTCAACCTCATACGGTGTATGGTGTCTGATTACCTGTCCGGACAGACAGACAGAGTTTTTTTTCCATTGACCGCCAAAGTCCAATTGAGGGAAAGAGGGGCTGATGCAGAGGACCTAACAGAGGACCTAAAAGGTGTCTTCATTCGTGGTGAGAAAAATACACGCATGCAGATGACTTCGTGAGAAATACCTCCACCACTTAATAAAATAGCCGCTCACCTCACTTAGTGGACCCTTTGATTATGAAGGGTCTCAAAAGCTTTCCCACCAGGGGTTCTATAATGATGGTCCACAGGGAATATTTATAACTCCTTGCCAGTATACTAGATGGGTACCAAGCGACTTTCACAAGAGACTCATTGCAATGACGCCATGGATCATGTAAATATAAAAGTGAACAACCATAGTGCTCTCTGCATATGAACCAATTTATTGAATAGAAAAAAGGGGGGTAATACAACTCACAAGAAAAGCACCTGTGACCTGGTGCTCGGTATACACAGCATCTAATGAAATGCACAGAAGGGGCTGCGGGTGACGTCACTTCCTTCCGTCCGTATGCATTAAGTCCCAAACAAAACATTTTTGTTTAATTTGTGTACTCAGTGCTGCACCATCTTTTACCAGTCCTCAGGAAGGATGTACTGGAAATGGAGCGAGTACAGAGAAGGGCAACAAAGCTAATAACGGGACTGGAGGACATTAGTTAGGAAGAAAGGTTACGAGCACTGAACCTGGAGAAGAAGCGCTTGAGAGGGGATATGATTTTAATTTACAAATACCATACACATGTGGGGGTTTCAGTGAGGAGCATCAGTAGTTTAAAAAACTATTAGATAAGCACCTGAACGATCACAACATACAGTGATATACAATGTAATACTGACATATAATCACTGACATATAATCACACACATAGGTTGGACTTGATGGACTCTTTTTTAAACCTCACCTACTATGTTACTATGTAATATATCATCCAGGTATGCTACTACATAGGTGTCTAGAATATCCCGAAGAACATCATTGACAAACCGCTGAACTGTGTCAGGAACATTGCATAATTCAAATGACATTAGCAAATATTGATAATATCGAGAATGGAAGGCAGTTTTTCCTTCATCTCCAGTTCTAATCCTCACCAAGTTATAAGCTCCTCATAGATTAACCTTGCTGTAAATAGTAGCAGAACACAATCTTTCCATTAATTCAGGAATTAAAGGCAGTGGATATTTACTTTTTAATGGTAATAGCATTCAATCGATGCATGGACTGAGGCGTCCATCTTTCTTTCCTACAAAAAAAATCCCAGCTCCAGCACGGGAGGTAGATGGCCTTATAAAACCCTTCTTTCAATTTTCATCAATGTATTCTTTTAAAACTTGTAATTCAGGTTCTAAAAGAGGATATCTCCTGCCATAAGGTATTAAAGCCCCTGGTAACAATTCAATAGGGCAATCATAATCTCGATGAGGAGGGAGAGTATCAGCCCCTTTCTTCTCAAAAACATCAACAAATGCCAAATAGTGTACAGGAATATTTGACATATTGTTGTCATTAGTAGTAGGCTCCAATGTCAGATTCACAGCTTGAGGTATTAGACAACTAGATAAACAGTGCGTAGAAGGAAATTTCAATACACCAGTTTGCCAGTTTACTGTAGGGTTGTGTCTCCGTAAACCAATTTATTCCTAATACCAGCGGAAAATGGGAGAACAGACAAGGTTAAAAGAGAGTGTCTCTCTATGGCATTGGTGCCCAACCTGTGGCCCTCCAGCTGCTGCAAAACTACAAGTCCCATGATGCATTGCAAGGCTGATAGTTACAAGCATAACTCCCAAAGGCGTAAACATGATGGGACATCATGCTCTATTGCATGATCCCACGGTCATTTCTAGAGGAATGGTTTCTGTAGTAATAGGACCAGATTTTAATAGTTCCATCTATTGGCTGTATTTGTGTAGTTACTTTCTTATTGGTAGTAGGTACTGACAAACTTTAGCTAATGTAGTGTCCATAAAGCAGCCACTAGCTCCTGGATCGTTCATTGCTTTAAGATTCACAGGCTTTTTATTTCACTGTAAAAAGAGAGAGATAATCAAATGAGAGGACATGGTATTTAGCAATTGTTGTGAGGTGGAGGATATATTAGATTGCTTACCTCCCCTAGAACTTGGCTTAGCTTTACATTCCTTCACTTGTTGTCCTGGCTTGCCACAATATAAGCATAGTCCTTTAGATCTACGACAAGATCTCTCTCTATATACGAGAGAGGTCATCAGACTATTCCAATCTGTATTGGTTCATCTGTGGGAGCTTCGGATCATATGTCAGAATTGCAAGGGGCAGAGAAGAAATTGTGATTGATCTGTATACACAAGGAGACAGTGCTTTAAAGTGTGGATGGAACACCGACTCTGGCCAACTCATCTGTCAGGGTTTCAAAGTCCTAAGCAAAACTGATCTAGCAGAGCTGTTTCATTCCAGTTAGATTCTACTGCCAGATGACAACATTCTGTAATATATTACTCAACATTTCTTCTTCCCTAATTGAGGGCTCGGAGTAAGGCTGCGACAGAGGCTACTTTATGGTGATCTTCATATAGTGCATCCATGGCTTTTATGAAGGAACTCCAAGAATTCAATATAAGGCTATGTATATGGAACTAACAGACACAGTGAAAGCAAAAGTGTTATCTCACCGACAGTAAGTAAAGATGGCAATGATGGTTCTCTTATACCTCCTCCTGTCTTTAGATCTATACTAGCCAGGAAAAAACAAACTGATTATTTGTGCCGGACTATCTGCATCAATACGGGACTGACAAACACAGTGAAAGCAAAGGTGCCATCTCACCGATAGTGAGTAAAGATCTTACCTCCCATGGTTTGGCAATAATGGTTCTCTAAGGCCCCTTTCACATGGACGGACCGTTCAGATCCGCCTGTCAGTTTTGACGGCGGATCTGAACGGCCGCTCCATGTTAGTCTATGGAGCGTCAGATGTCAGCGGAGACATGTCCGCTGACATCCGACACGGTCCGATCCGCCAAAAGCAGACGTATTGTTCTACGTCCAGATCCGTCGCTGGCGGATCGGCTCGGATGAGATCTGATGAAAATGGACACACGGTCCGTTTTCATCCGATCTCTCCATAGAGACCAGCGGCGCTCGCAAGCCCCTCCCCGCTCAGTAAGCAGAGAGGGACTTGTCATCCGCCGGCTCAGCGGAGATCAACCGAGAGATCTCCGCGGAGCCGGCGGACAGAGGCGGGCTCCGTGCAAGCGGAGTCCGCCTCGTGTGAAAGGGGCCTTATACCTCCTCCTGTCTTTATTGAGTGGACTTACTGACATCTGATCTGCCCACATATTTCCCGTTCCAAGACACAGTTGAGTCTCTTTGGGGTGGATTTCATTAATTGCATCTCTACCTCAGTGCAGTTCCAGCCCGTTTATTGTACAGCTATATCGGTGATCCTGCAACAGTGATACATCCAGGTTTCACCTTGAATTACAGGCACTTCCTGTCCTTGCGGTAACCATTCAATAACAGGTCCATGAACAGCAACTTGCACGTGGCTTTTCAGCAGTGAGTACCCATTTGCAATCTTCATTGTGCAATCTGTGCTTTATATTATTCACCTCCATTGAAGTTCAGTCTCTTTTTCCCCCATGTCCTGGTGGTATGATAGGAAGACATGCATGACTGAGGAGTGCTGCTAGCAGCTCTTTGTATCCACTTTGACAACATTGTCTTTATATTTTGCACTGGTGGTAGTGTTGTATAATTATCTTAATGTTAACCCTGGTGTCGCTATAGAAGGTTACTGTTAGGATATGCTATCCTCAACTTTTTTCTATATGCCTTTCCTTCAAAGAGACCACACCTGATGTAATCAGGAGGTATAGGGATTAAGAAGTGAGGATAATTCCATGTATTTGGTGATCCTCTATTTCAGTATATGGCTGAAGTGGTGATTTTTTATTCCTTTGTTCCTTATTCCTTTCATGCCTAAGCCTATTTATGACATTTGGTGTTTACAAGTTAAAATCCATATTTTTTGCTAGAAAATTACATAGAACCACCAAACTTTATATATACATTTTTAGCAGAGAACCTAGAGAATAAAATGGCGATTGTTGCACACAGTATTTGTGCAGCGGTGTTTTAAACGCAACTTTTTGGGAAAAGGGACACTTTCATGAATTTAAATACAATACATACAATACAATACATTACAGCCGTGAGCAAGTTTGAATGACATTTTTTCCTTTAGAGATGTCATTATTGCTGCGGCATGTTCTACACATCACACAGATGCACTACTTTACAGGCAGACTAAGGGGTCCCCCCAGGCATGATATTTAAATGAATGTTTCATTTTTACTGTTTCACTTTAAGCATCATTAAAATCATTGCTCCTGAAAAAACAATTGTTTTAAAAACTGTTTTATTGCATTGATACATATCCCCTAGGGCAGTACCCAGGCCCCCATGCACTTATTATGGCAATAACTTGCATATAAGCCTTTAAAATTAGGACTTTTGATTTTTAATTTTCATGTCCCATAAGGCTGGATTCATACCTATGCATTTTTTGTGCTTTTTGCATTTTGCAGATTTGCACTACAGAACGTGTTCCATAGGAAACAATGTTAAATGGACTGTAGTGCAACTCTGCAAAATGCAAAAAGCACTAAAAATGCATAGGTGTGAATCCAGCCTTATAGGGCTTGCATGTTCGCTGGAACTTTTTGCTCGTTCGAGGTGTTCTGGTGTGAACCAAACTGGGGGGGGGGGGGGGGGGTGTTTGGCCCATCCCTAGTTTTAAACAGTACAAAAGACATTAACTAAATATGTGCAATTGTTATTTTAGGTTAACATACTGAAAATTCAAATTTTTATGTCATATTCTACATTTATATTATTGTAAATGTTAATAGCTTCCTTATGTAACTACTTTTGTGTTCAGTTTATAGGCGTTTTAAATATAAATGCATGTAAATATATTGTATACGGTACATATTTTAACATGTGGCTATAATTATCTAATTATCTTTAAAATTATACTATTGCATTGCATCATTTATTGCATATGATTTTTATGAATATTTTAAGCATTGGCTACAAAGTCCAATTTTAAAAATCTGATACAACAGTAGAGCACATTGAAAATGTCAGGAAAGATGAATGCTGGAGCCTTTACATTCATTCATAATGAGCCTAAAATATTTTCTTCCCTAATCAACCAAGCACTGTTCTACTTTTATCATTATAGACTGGTGTTTAAAACCTGATAAGTGAAGAGGGAAGAATAAAAGTAGCAGCTGCTGAGTTGTTAATATGCAAATGTGTCTTTAATTACCAACTTGTTGTGCAAATCTAAGATTTCCTAATTAAACAGTGTGGTGTGATTCTATAGTTATTATTTTGAGCTATGTGAAATTGAAAAGGCATTTAAATGTTGAGATGTCATCCAGTTTTCATGTAAATTCTCACTGAAATAATGTTTGCAAATTACTCTAGAAATATAGAAAATTTAGTTTGGGTGTGTTGCTGTTTTTAAGATGGTTGTTCAATAAATTTCTATTTTTACATTTTGTTTCTGTTGTTATCCATGGGGTGCCTATAAAGAGCTAAAGTCTTTTGAATAAATTTGTATTCAGCAACATGGGATGTGGCACCAAGTACAGTTTATCCCATCCCCATCCTGCATGAATGTGGTCAACAGAAACACAGTGAAATAAAAAGAAAATAAACCGATTTAGTAATAACAAGACATACTTTCTTATTTGCACTAACAGTTAAATTGAGGGATTTTGGAGGTATACTCCCTTCTTCTAGGTCCAAGCAGTACTGATACAGAAGCTCAAAGTTGAAAATAAAAGAAAGAAAGACTAAAAAAAAAGGAACTAATACAGCAATCACATCTACGAATTGGAAAGCTGCAGTATAATAAGTTTTCTTTTGTGTTTAATACTGCTTTAACACATTAAAAATTTACCAAACCTCAGTGTATCAGTACAGCTTGAACTTGGAGGATGTCCTTAAAAGATAACTGTAATACCCCGTACACACGGTTGGAAAATCCGACCACAAAATCCGTCGGATTTTTTCAGACGGATTTAGTCCGACACTGGTGTTGCATACACACGGTCGGACAAAGTTGTCGGAAAATCCGATCATTCTGAACGTGGTGACGTTTGTTGCCTATGACGGGACTACGTAGAGGCTAGTAGCCAATAGCTTTGGTCTTGTAATGTGATCTGAGCATGCGTGGCACTTTGTCCGTCGGAATTCGCTACACACGATCGGAAAAAGTCTGATAGGACTTTGTTGTCGGAAAATTTGAGAGCAGGAGATAAAACTTTGTCCATCGGAAAATCCGATGGAAAATGTCCGATGGAGCCTACACACGGTCGGAATTTCCGACAACATTGTCGGATAGGACATTTTCCGTCGGAAAATC
>JAQSEC010001871.1:0-10237 GCA_028564925.1 Lithobates sylvaticus
GATAACAATCCGTGAGTTGGACAGAAGTCTGATGGAGACCCAAGACCTGTGCTGTGACTCTAACGTCTGGTTGTGACATAAGAGAGTCTGATCTACAAAAATCAAACAAGTTTGGAACCCCAGAATTATTCTCTGGAGACTGGAAACGAAGAAAAAGGACTGTATCGTGTACCAGAAGACCTGAGCTGGAAGCTGAAGGAGTAATTAATGCGGTGAGTAAAATATTTCTCTTTTTAAATTATTAATAATATAGTAAAAATGCTTACTCAGTGTGAAGCTAGTGTCAGTTCTGATAAAGTTAACAGATGGGTATTAAAATGTATTAAGCGTCATGGCGGTCCTTATGAAGTGCCAGAAAAATATAAGCAGACATGGACTATGATGAATGAATTTTTAGAAAAAACTGTTTTTGAGAGCAAAATTTCAGAAAGTAAAAGAAAAGGTTGTATTGTACAGGGCTTGTTATCTTGCTGTTTAACAATGGAAAGTTCGTTGAAGGATAAGGTTGAGGAAATTACCCAGTTACAGAGTGCAGTTGATAATAGCAACAAGGTTTGTCAGAGGTTACAAAACCAATCAGAATCTGAGACTGTAAATTTAAAATTGCATGCAGTCACCATTGGGGAAGCTCTGCTTGAGAAGTCTAAACGTTGTAATGAATTATCAGAGGAAAATGAGAGATTGAAATTAAGAATTATGGAATTAGAGAAGAGATCTCAGGAATGCAGATATGCATCGAATCGTGGATTCAGCAATCTGCAGCAAAATGCAAATACAAACATTCTATCAAATGAAACAGAACCTCATATTAAATCTGATAATTCATTGCCAGCCGCACCCACTGTGACCACCACAGTTTATAACAATAATAATAATGCAGGTGAAGTTCAGCTTGTAATGAAGCCTTTGAAACCAAAAGAATTAGATGCAATTCTTAAAGAAATAGGAATGATTCCCTGCCATGATTTAAACAGATTTTTAAAATGGTTTTGTGACTTGCAGAATGTCAGAGATATGTACAATCTCAACCCATCTGATTTAGACAGAGTTATGCAACATTCTATAGGAAATAGTCTTTGGGTGAGAATTAAGCAGATCTGTACTCAACCAATGAGGACAAGGGACATATTGATGGAATTGTTATGTGTTTTGTATGGTGTACGTTCTGATGTTACTGTTCATGGGAAGATCAAACAAATGAAAAATGAATCTCCCTACGAGTTGTCAGGAAGGATAAAATCTATTATGGAAATATTGGTCAGTAATAATCTTGCATTTGAGCATGGTGGCTTGTTACATATGAGTATATTTCTACATGCTTTGAACGAAGAGATTAGACAAAATATTTTACTAGTTACCCCAAATCCCCATGATTTAAAAGATGTATTGTTGAAAGCAGACAATTTATGGAGAAAGTCAAATGAGCAAGCTGTCAAGATTGATTTAGCCACATTGTTTAGGACAAATACTGAACATAAAGATCAAAAGATAATGTCTTATGATAGCAATCAAAGAGGAGACACCAGGTCAAATATAGGTGATATTAATATGAAAAGCAGAGCTGACCAAAATCATAATAAAAAGGTATCTAAGGCTTGGATACCATTTTCTCAGTTAAAACAGAAATATGACCACTTGAAGATTGAGTATGATAAAATGAAAATGGAACATTACACATTGCTGGGACAGCTAAACAGATTACATTATCCAGATCTGTTTTTGAATACAAGTGACATTTCTCTAGCAGTGGGGGTGGATTAGTTTCAACCTGTGGATGTGTAAATAGTCCTTTGTTTTAACTTCAAAGAATGTTTAAGGATCTTGCTAATTAGTTTTGTTGGAGAGTTTTTTGTCTTTCAGATATTGAAGATACTGCATCCGCATAGCATGTGAACTGCAAGCTGAAATTTCTGGCTAGTGGGGGAGAAACACTGAATAAACAATATCATGGACTCTCTCAATATTCATCAAGCAATTGAATTTTTTTTTTTTTTTTGACTTTTTGACTTGGACAATGGACTTTTCCCTATATTTTATTTTTTTTTTTATTTTTCACCCTTTCCCATTTTTATTCATCAAGCCCTATTTTTTATTTTTATTTTTCACCCTTTTCCATTTTTATTTTTATTTTTATTTATTTTTTTATTTTATTATGTTTTATTTCTTGAACTTTATCTTAAAACCAGAGCGAAACATTTAAACCGAAAATAATTTTCATGTTACATTACATGTTGCATATTACATATTGCATATTGATCTATATATTTGACATCTAAGGTGAGATGCTGCACAATGGCTTGGCATAGCATAAATTATAGTATGTTGGGTGGTTTTCCTAAATTTATAAGAGGGGTGAGTGAAATTCATCACTCCAGTCATGATTTGAAACTTTGTTGAATCAGTCATTAATATTATTGACATATGGATGAAAAAAGACCTAACTTTACTGGCAAGATTTTCCACTGCTGCTTTGTCTGGATAGAAGATCTGATAAACGCTGATGTCAAGCTGATTCTATCTGAAAGTGGGGGATTATATATTGATTATATGGATATATGGATTATAGATTGGTATATAGATCGGTATACCATTCAGGTGGAATTATGGACTGAATGATTCAAGTAACTGCTCTATTATGGAGGCAATGAGGAGTCGGCCTACAGCAAATTACAAAGTACAGCAATAGCAGTTTTTTTCAGCCGTATCCAAACCTTTTGAACTTGAAAGTGAGAGCTGGTACATGGATGGTTCTTCTTACTATAAAGATGGAAGTAGAATTTCGGGATTTGCTGGTGTTTGTGCAAAAGCATCTTTAAGAAAATGAAAACCTTGAGCCTGGAGAGGAATCCTGGATTTATGTGGATCGGAGCTCCCAGCACACCAAGCACACCAAGTCTACTTTCAATGAGAGATGTGATGAAGTTGAAGTTGAAAATTGAAGAATGAACTGTGACATCAGCTCGTTTTTGTGCAATATTCAAGATCTTGATGTGATATAATAAGGATGTTTACCGAATCCTTTTCCAGTCATGGTCTAAAGCTATATTATCTAATGACTGTTTCATGGGGATATTTTAGAGGCTGGTGAAGAGAGATGTAACCAGTTTCAACTTTATATTTCATATGAGCCATTGTGAAGCATCCAATACCTCAAGTCGGTAATGCTATGTTTGTTGCTCGATTTATGGGTCAGTTCTAGTAGTTAGAACGACCCAAGTGGGGGTATATGTAGTATATTATATCTAATATATATATATATATGCATATATATATATATATATATTATATATATACATATTTATTATATGTAGTGTTTTTATTTAGGCATTCTAAAGACAAGTTTATTCTAGGCATGCCACTTTGGTAGCTGTTGATTTAATTGCGCATGTTAAAAGAGGGTTTGTTGGTCAAAGGACAAATGGCCAGACCAGAATCACTCCACATATGAAAGGGAACAGATAATGATTATCTTAATCTAATCAGTATTCACACATGTCAAAGGGGGAATATGCAAGAATGTAAATTGGGGCTTGGCGTTATCTGTCACTCTGAAAGACCGGGGCAGATCAAAGCATTTAATGGAAACGCCCAATCAAATTGCTCAGACATTCAGTGTGTGTGGGGGATATAACAGGACGTTCAATCTGTTTAGAAGTGTGTGTTCTTACGAAGGCACCCAAGAGTCACATGGTTCCATGGGGCTCTAAATATTACTAGCAATGTCGTGATATGAACTCTGTATTTTTGGATTTTTGTCATCTGTAAGACTGTTCAGTTTTGGAAGTCAATAAAATCTCTCTCTGGGAGAATCGGGTTTTGCTGCGGAGACAATACTTTTAATAACTATATTCCATCTACGAGGAAGGAACGATTATATTAGATCACTACATGTAGTGTAGTATTACCACTAAATGTAGTGATCTAATATAATCGTTCCTTCCTCGTAGATGGAATATAGTTATTAAAAGTATTGTTTCCGCAGCAAAACCCGATTCTCCAGAGAGAGATTTTATTGACTTCCAAAACTGAACAGTCTTACAGATGACAAAAATCCAACAGAGTTCATATCACGACATTGCTAGTAATATTTAGAGCCCCATGGAACCATGTGACTCTTGGGTGCCTTCATAAGAACACACCCTTCTAAACAGATTGAACGTCCTGTTATATCCCCCCACACACACTGAATGTCTGAGCAATTTGATTGGGCGTTTCCATTAAATGCTTTGATCTGCCCCGGTCTTTCAGAGTGACAGATAACGCCAAGCCCCAATTTACATTCTTGCATATTCCCCCTTTGATATGTGTGAATACTGATTAGATTAAGATAATCATTATCTGTTCCCTTTCATATGTGGAGTGATTCTGGTCTGGCCATTTGTCCTTTGACCAACAAACCCTCTTTTAACATGCGCAATTAAATCAACAGCTACCAAAGTGGCATGCCTAGAATAAACTTGTCTTTAGAATGCCTAAATAAAAACACTACATATAATAAATATATATATATATATATATAATATATATATATGTATATGCATATATATATATATTAGATATAATATACTACAAAAGGTTATGGTAGTAGCAAGAAATATACAGCTACATTTCAAAAAATATGTTTTACTATTTTAGGCCAGTTTTGCTTTTTCATAATAAAAAAATCAGGAGATATCCATTACCATTTACCACCAAATAAAAGCCCAAATTGTCCTGAAAGAAATGCAGTATAATCCACCTGGATGCACAAAGTAGTCATATGTACAGTTTTACTAACACATGTCAAAGTTGCAAAATTGTGCTTAAAGTGTTACTAAACCCACAACAGTAAAATCAGTCTGTATATGCAGCATAGCATGCTTGTTAAACTCACTGTGAAACTTAAGAGGGTTAATCCTCTTCATTGTGTAAAAAGGCTGTTTTATCCTGTATGCACAGATCCTCCCCTCCCTGCACTGTCTATCTGGGAAAGGCCAGCTAACACAGGCAGAGTAGCTAACCTGCACATGCTCAGTTGGGTCTTTTATGTTGGAGAGAATATTTACTTTCTCTCAGAGCTAGCCAGGTCACATGATATTGACATCACACATGTGGGCATGTATATACGCTGTAGTGGAAATCTCCTCCTACTTGAACTCTCAGCACTGGAGAAACTGTGCCCTTTATGATGTAACTGTGGTATACAGATCATCCAAAAAGGTATATAGTAGCAGTATTTTAAGATTTATTTAACCCTTAGGCGGGAAGAGGTTAAAGAATCTAAATCTGCAACACAAATCCTCAGCATTAGAAACAAACAAGCCAAAGTGTCAAGCCTAACCATAAAGAGTTGAAGCTGTTAGAGCTGCAAAGGGTGGGCCAACTCAATATTGAACCCTACGGACTAAGACTGGGATGCCATTAAAGGACGGACTTTGCAGCTGAGGTCCGCCAGACTTTCAAATGAACAGCCACACACGATCACTCCAAAAGTCAGACGGATTTGAATGTGATGATGTAGAATAAGGAAGTTCATAGCCAGTAGCCAATAGCTGTCCTAGCGTTGGTTTTAGTCCGTCGGACTAGCACACAGACTAGTTCGTCGGAAAGATTTGAAGCAAGTTTTATTTCTAGGTCCGCTGGACTTTTGGGAAGAAAAAGTCTACTGGAGCCCACACACGATTGAATTGTCTGACGGATTCCAGTCTGCCGGACCAAGCCCGTCGTGTGTATGCGGAATTACTGGTATTCTGCACAATGTTAATCACAACATTTGTTAATTAACTTTTTGATTGGACTTTTTTTTATTTTTATTTATTTTTTGTTTGTGATGATTTTTATATGTACATTTATATTAATTAATGGGATTATGCATATTTAATGATTAATTGCACAGCACATTGGCACTGTATATATGTTGGTATTTTGTATAAGCACTGTATATACGTTTATAATAATTGTTGCCTTGGGTGTGGGAACACACTTTTGGTGTACGCTACAGCCTCTCAGTGTTTATATATTTTTGCATTTATATATTTTTTATGGTGAACATGGTTTTCTGTTTTCACTGTAAGAATAGCTGCAGGGGAAAACCATACAGCCATAGGCTGCCCTCCCTTCTACAACGCAATGGGAAGCACAGGCAGGTGGAATATTCTATGGCCAGGCAGCAGAAAAAAATGAAGATAGAATTAGGCTGCCTTAGAATTTGCCATAGGCTGCCCATCCTTACCCAAATAAGTACCATCCCAAAAAAAAGAAAAAAAAATGAATGGTAGGCACAGTGGAGACTCACAGGTGCTATGTGTGGAGGTAGTAGGTGTCGAGCATATTTGACATGCACTCCTATTTTTATTGCATTCTTTTCCTCCTCCTCCTACTTCTTTACCTCCTTCTCTGAATCCATCCCCTCTATTATTTTTTCAGCACCTCCACCACCTCCTCAGACTTTCTAATCCCCCAATCCTCTGCCAAGCAGACCAACCCCCCCCCCCCACTTTCGTATTAAGGCATTCCTTTTGTGTCTTCTGTTCCCTAACCCCCCCCCAACACTCTTAAGGGTGCAGGGCAACCAGTTGCCTTAAAGTGCTGCTAATTTGTCCTTTTCCTACTCCTCAACGGCACATTGCAGCCACTTTCTTTCATAGTGTTGCTAATGTACCCTTTCCTCCCCTCTAAAGGGTGCATTTCAGTGTTTTTATAATGCTACTAATATACCATTTTCTGCCTCCTCCTCCTTCTCTTCAAGGGTACATAGCAGCACTACTACAGCCCGCAGAAGGTACCACCCTATTGTCTCTTGTTTGAAATCTCCTGACATATATCCTGTGCTCTGATGTTACACCTGCAGACAGGGGACCAGCATGGCAGGTGTCGACGGGTGGAACATCTGTTTGCTGATTTCTCCTTTTGATGAATGAACATTGAAGTGACATGTATTAGCCTATTATGTGATATAAAAAAAGCTAATTGAAAAAAAAAAGTAACATGTAAAAGACCCCAGATCTCTAGGTAAAGATAACCTGTTACAGCAAGATTCTTTCTTTAGACAAAACGTTGGGTAATATATTGTGTTTCTGTGCACTAAAATTAACTTTATAGTATTTTTACCAAAAATGTGTGTTTGATAACCATATGCGCTAATATCATGTGACAACAAAATACAACTACCACCATTTTGTTTTTCAGGGTCTTCGTTTTCAAAAAACTGTAATCTTCAGGCCTAAAATGTACATTTTAACTTGTGTGCAAAAACAAAGAACACAGCATTAAGGAAAGGTTATTTTTTTTTCTTTGTAAATGTCACTTTTGCCTCTGTACATTGTAGAGGTCTGGAATTTCACAGGTATGTTTTTTTAAGCATCCCCAAGCAAGCTTTTTAATGGAATTTTATGTTTTATTCTTATCCTGTAAGCCTTAATAAAGAACCTGCTCCCTGCTGCACTGTATTTTAAAAAAGTACATTGGTACATGTGCACCAAGACAGTGCCCAGCTCCCCATGCCCCCTCCCCAAGATTGTCGGGGCTCCCAAGTAGTTTGTTTGCAGAAAAAAAACTAGGCCTCTAGGGAAATGTCGTTTAGCGACAAATTGTAAATGTTACAGGCAGCTGTGCAGCTTCCTGTAACTTATATTGTAACTGTATATTTAAAATATTAGTACCGTATATACTCGAGTATAGGCCGTCGCGAATATAAGCCGAGGCCCCTGATTTACCACAAAAAAACTGGGAAAAGTTATTGACCCGTGTATAAGCCGAGGGGGGGAAATGGAGCAGCTACTGTAAGTGGAAAAGAGGGTCAGCAAATGCCCATCTGCATGTCCCCTGTGTCCTATACAAACCCCCGTGTCCCCAGTGCAGCCTACCTGTGCCGATCGATCTGTCTCCCGCCGATCTGCCACCTGTGTCAGATCGCTGGCTATCCGATGTCCGCTGTCCGCTGTCCGGTGTCCGCTGTCCGGTGTCCGCTGTCCCCCCCATTGCTGATCCTGGCGATCAGCGTGTAAGGCGCCATTACATGTTTAAAAGCCGCGCCTCCTCCTCGTCCGTGATAGGAGGAACACTTGGTTTTCTCAGCAGTCAGTGTGCAGTGTTCCGCCTATCACGGACATCCTCTCATCCTCGTCCATGAGATGAGAATGACAGGACGTCCGTGATAGGTGGAACACTGTACTGCTGGGAAAATTAGTGTCCGCCTATCACGGACGGGCGGGAGGAGGCGGCGCAGCTTTTGAACACTGCCGTCTGTCTGCATGACAAGCTGTTCATGTAGGCAGACGGCACTGACTCGAGTATAAGCCGAGAAGGGGACTTTCAGCCCTAAAAAAATGGCTGAAAATCTCGGCTTATATTTGAGTATATACGGTACATGTTTATTGTTTCACTTTAACCACTTGCCTACTGGGCACTTTTATCCCCTTCCTGCCCAGCCCAATTTCCAACTTTCAGCACTGTTACACTTTGAATGACAATTGCGCAGTCATGCTACACTATACCCATATGACATTTTTATCATGTTTTTCACACAAGTAGAGATTTATTTTGGTGGTATTTAATCACCACAGGGCTTGTTTGTTTTTTGCTTAAATGAACAAAAAAAGACAGGAAATTTAGAAAAAAATATGTTTTTCATAGTTTGTTATAAAATTTAGCAAACAGGTAATTCTGATGGTCATTGATATGCTTCACTGATGGGCACTAATGGGCATTGATGAGGTGGTACTGATGGGCACTGATAGGCTGCATTGATGGGCACTGATGAAGCGGCACTGGTGTGCACGGATGAGGTGGCACTGATGAGGCTGCACTGATAGGTGGCACTAAGGGGCACTGATAGGTGGCACTGATGGACACTGATAGGCGGCACTGATGGACATTGATAGGCAGCATTGATAGGTGACACTGATGAGGAGGCACTGATTGACAGCACTCATTGGTAGCACTGGTGGACACTGATTGGCAGCACTGGTGGATACCAATAGGCAGCACTGGTGGGTACCAATAGGCAGCACTGGTGAACACCAATAGGCAGCACTGGTGGGCACTGTTGGGACTGCACTGTTAATGAGGACACTGATAATCAGTGCCTTGATTTTCAGCGTAGATATCTCTTTCACACAAGCAGGTTATCAGCTCTCCTCTTCTTCTGCCGATAACCGGCTTGTGTTTACATCGCGATCAGCTGTCATTGGACACAGCTTATCTCATGGTAAAGGTCTGCTGTGATTGGCCCTTTACCCTGATCTGTGATCAGCTGTGTCCTAAGGAAGCAGCAATCACAGAGCATGCTGCCTTTACAGTGCGGGAGGTGCACTGGCAGAGCAATCGTGGAAGAACGTCCGTGAACGCCCCCCAGCAATGTAAGCTGTAGACGTCTTTCAGCTATATCACGGGTGAGAACTGATTAAAAGACTAAACTCCATTTCCTACTTTATCCCAGTTTTAGAGACCCTAATGCCGCGTACACACGTTCGGACTTTGTCAGCCGGACCTAGTCCAGCGGATTGTCCGCCGGACCTAGTCCGGCGGGACTTCCCCACACACGCCCGGACTTCCGAGCGTGTGACTTGCCCACACACGCCCGGACTTCTCCGGCGGACAATCCGCTGGACAAAGTCCGCGGGACTTTTGAAAATGAACGGACTTGCCCACACACGGAGCAGTCCGTTCATTTAGAACGTAACTTCAGGTATACGTAGCTAGCATAGGCAGTGAATGCCACCGCGCTAGCTCCGTCACCTGGCATGGATTTAAAGGCACTCCCCACGCTGAAAAACGGCGTGGGGGTCCCCCCAAATCCATCTCAGACCCTTATCCGAGCACGCAGCCCGGCAGGCCAGGAAAGGGGTGGGGACGAGCGAGCGCCCCCCCTCCTTAGCCATACCAGGCCGCGTGCCCTCAACATGGGGGGTGCCCTGGGGAAAGGGGGGCCGTGCGGCCCCCCCACCCCAAGGCACCTTGTCCCCATGTTGATGAGGACAAGGGCCTCTTCCCGACAACCCTGGCCATTGGTTGTCGGGGTCTGCGGGCGGGGGGCTTATCAGAATCTGGGAGCCCCCTTTTATAAGGGGGCCCCCAGATCCCGGCCCCCCACCCTATGTGAATGAGTATGGGGTACGATGTACCCCTACCCATTCACCTAAGGTGTAAAATGTAAAGTAAAAAAACACACAATTTTGAAAAAAATATTTTATTGCACTGCTCCGGGGGTCTTCTTCCGTCTTGGGGTCTTCTCGCCGGACTCCTCCGCCATTTACCT
>JAQSEC010000540.1:0-14847 GCA_028564925.1 Lithobates sylvaticus
CCCAAACTCGCTCATCCATGTCCTCCATCATTTGGTGGAGGGGGGATTATGGTGTGGGATTGTATTTCAGGGGTTGGGCTTGGCCCCTTAGTTCCAATTTTTTGGAATTCTTAAGACGTAATTTTTTGGAATTCTTAAGAGGTCATTCTGCCACTGTAACAAAACTCTGGTTTGGCCACATCTTAAGTAGGCCGTCCAGTTCTGGTCACCACTGGAGAGAGTCCAGAGAAGAGCAACAAAGCTAATAAGGGGTTTGAAGGACCTCAGTTATCAGGAACGACTACAAAAAAACATTAAGCACATTCTCCCTGGAGGAGTAAATCTTAAGAAGGGAAAGATGGATATATAAAATTTCTTAATTAACGACTTTAGCATAGGGAAGAAACTTTTTAACCACTTCAGCTCCAGAAGATTTATGACCAGGCAATTTTTTGCGATACGGCACTGCGTTTTTTTAACTGACAATTGCTGACAATTGCGCGATTTGATCACCTCTGCGGTTTTTATTTTTTGCGTTATAAACTAAAAAAGAAAACCTATCCAATAAAAAATGTAAATAATCTATGGGGGGCGTGGCTAGCCGCGGACTGAGATGGCCGCTTAATCCCTCAGCTCCGCTCAGCCCGAGGACAATCCGCAACCCACAGCACATCTCACCAGCTTTCCCCCCCTCTCTGCTTCACCGGAGGGGAGAGGATCCATCAGGCATCCGATCGGTATGTCCGGGAGCGGACACACCGGCCCCCATCAGCCCCGCCGCCTCACAGACTATTTCCACAGAGCTGACATGCTGAAGACACAAGATGGCGCCGGCGCGCCACCTCACAGCTCTCTCACTGAACCAGGCAGCCCTCCAGAACACGTCCCTGAGGAGATGGACAGCTCAGCCCCAGCAGGAGATTCCTCCCAACCTTCCCCAACTGACAGAGGTAAGAGGGCTGCACAATCCCCAGTGTATTCACCTGCCAAAGCCCCTCTGCTTAAAAAACAACACTGGGACGCCTCAGCCACTGCAGGCCCTATACTGCCACAACCTGACTCACTAGCAGCACTGCCTGCATCTGATCAGCCAGCCTCTGAGCATACACTGAAACTCATGCTGCTTTCACTCCAAAATGACATCCGGAATGAATTGAGAGCATCGATCTCCACACTCCACTCCAGAATCGATCAAGTTGAAGACCGCACAGGTGATATTGAAAAACAACTCACTGACCATACTGCGGCCTATAATGAAATGGCGGATGCCCATGATCGCCACACTGATGAAATTCAATATCTACACGCCAAAGTCGCAGATTTAGAAGATCGATCGAGAAGGAATAACATCAAATTTAGAGGAATACCGGAGTCGGTTAAACCCCCAGAATTGATCCCCTACATACAGCAGCTGTTCCTCACACTCATCCCTCAACTGCGACCAAATGACATGATCATCGATCGAGCACATCGACTTGTCAAGCCCAAACACCTTCCTACATCCGTGCCTAGGGATGTCCTAGCTCGCATCCATTTTTTCCAAGTGAAAGAAAAGATCATGGCGGCTGCCAGATCTACCTCTCCGCTTCCTGATCCTTATTCCACGGTGTCCCTGTACGCTGACATCTCGGCTGCCACTGCTCAAAAACGAAAAGAATTCTCCCAGACCACTGCAACCCTCAGGAAAAACAACATCCCATACAAATGGGGCTTTCCTACCAAGCTTATAGTCACACACCAGAATCAAAGCACCACCATCTTTACTCCCAAAGATGGCATCAAGCGCATGATCAACTGGGGCCTAATCACCGCTTCACCACCGGAACCGCTACCCCAGCGACTCCCGCCATCTTCATCTTCCTCAGCTTCGCAGCGCCATAACCCGGCTTCCACCCACAGATAAAGGCTACCTGTTCCTGCTTTATGCCAGCAAGTGCCTCCTTGGAAACTCTCGGCGACATTAACTCTGCACTATCTTGCATCATCTCTGTCCTTGATGAGCGTACCTCTATGTACACTCCGTTCTCTTTTCCCCCAGAGAAGAAAAAGTGCCAAGCACTTGAAAGATACCTTACTTTTCCTTTTTTTTTTTTTTTTTTTTTTTGTTTGTATTTTTTTTTTTTTTTTGTGTTTTTTTTTTTTTTAATTTTTTTTTGGTTGCTTACACTAAGCTAACTTCGTTAACCTCCATTGTTTCATACAGGATGTATTCCTTGCATTATGAATATTTTTGACTCCTGATAGAGTATAAGTTTACCGCTGTGACTCTCTCTTACAGGTCTACCCCCTCCTAACCTCCCCCACTCATTTCTACCAGCACAGTGCAACCCACATTCTCCCCTACCCCAATCGATACTCGCCCACCGACATGTCACTCACCTTCACTTCCATTAACGCAAAGGGCCTAAACTCCCCTTACAAAAGAAGTTTAATGTGGAAAGAAGCTTTGACACACTCCTCTGACATACTATGTGTACAGGAAACCCACTTTACCTCTACCAAACCCCCTTCCTGTTCCCACAAACAATACCCTCATTGCTACTTTGCCAACGCCACCAAAAAAAAAGCAGGTGTTATGCTTGCTGTACGTTCTACGGTCTCATTCCAACCAATCCACACAGACATAGACCCGGATGGCAGATTCATAATCTTGAATGCCACTATCAATAACCACACCATCACCATTGCCACCATTTACTCCCCTAACACAAATCAACACCGTTTTTACAAACTGCTATTGAAGAAATTAGAACCCTTTAAACAAGGACCCCTGATCATTTGCGGCGACTTCAACCACATTGTTGATGCCTCGCTAGACACCTCTAACCCTTCCCGCAGGCCCTCCACCTCTCTCGCCTCCATGCTTCACTCAGAAGACCTCTACGATCCCTGGAGGTGCCAACATGGCACCGAAAGGGATTACACGTTTTTTTTCCCACACGCAACAAACATATTCTCGAATAGATCTTTTTTTGACTGACAAACACACCCTGCAATCGGTCCAAGATACGAAAATTGGACTTATCACGTGGTCTGACCACGCGCCCATCTCAATGAAGCTGTTCCCCACACTCTCTAACAAACGCAACACCATCTGGAGACTCAATACCTCTATTATTACACGCCAAACCTACCAAAAACAGATACTGTCCGAATTACAACAATACTTTTCCACAAATGAAGGAACGGTGGATAACCCCACCGTATTATGGAACGCCCACAAGGCCTACATCAGAGGCCTCCTCATTAAGTTAGGTGCCCACGAGAAGAAAAAACATAACGCCATCACAAATACACTTTTAGAACGCATACGTACTCTTGAACACGCCAATAAACCCCACCCCTCCCCTCTGCTCACCTCTGAACTGCAAACGGCTAGACATGCCCTAAGTGATCACCTGCACTCTAATTTCGACTACCATCTTAAACGCCTCCGCCTACAAAACTATTCACACCACAACAAACCTGGGGCATACCTAGCTAAACAACTCAAACGCAAACTTCTACACTCTAAAATTTCGTTCCTCACAGACCAACGTGGTACGAAGCATACCAACCCTAAAGCCATTGCAGACCAATTTAGTTCATATTACTCAAATTTATATAATCTTACCAAAACTGGATCGGCCGTACCACCCTCACCCTCTGATATAGACGACTTCCTTTCCAAACTTCATCTCCCCACACTCTCATCGGATCACATTCTCCAACTTTCCTCCCCGTTCTCACCATCGGAAATTGAAATAGCCATCAAAGCCCTACCGTTGCATAAAGCCCCAGGCCCTGACGGATTTAGTAACGAATATTATAAAACCTTCTCTGACCTCCTGACCCCCTACCTATGCCACTCTTTCAATTCTATCGCAAACACAGGCTCCATTCCACCAGAATCCCTCCAAGCTACCATTGTCACTATCCCGAAACCAGGCAAACCGGCTGACCAGCCTGCCAGCTACAGACCCATCTCCCTACTAAATACTGACACTAAGCTATTTGCCAAACTCCTGGCCACACGACTATCTGATATCATACCGCAACTAATACATATCGATCAGGTGGGTTTTGTGGCTGGCAGGCAGACCTCAGACGGCACCCGCAGGTTCATCGACCTGATACAATGGGTGGAACACCATCGAACGCCTTCTCTGCTCATCTCCCTTGATGCAGAGAAGGCGTTTGACAGGGTAGATTGGTCCTACTTAACTGCTGTTCTCCGTAAGTTCGGCTTTAGCGGAACTATCTTACAGGCAATACTCGCCCTCTACTCCTCTCCCAGCGCCAGAGTAATGAACTCTGGACTTCTGTCAGACCCTTTCCATATCTCCAACGGGACACGTCAGGGGTGTCCACTCTCACCTCTGATATTCGCCCTTGTCATGGAACCCCTAGCCCAATCAATTAGAGACAACCCACTTATCTCAGGCATCGCGATAGCACACGAAAAACACAAAATTGGCTTATATGCGGATGATGTCATCATCTCCCTAACTGACCCTGTCGTCTCACTCCCCGCACTACACAACACCCTAGAATTATTCAGCAAAATCTCTCTCTATAAAATCAACTTTTCTAAATCCAGCATGCTAGGCATTGGACTGGATCGCCAAGTTACACGTGCTATCACTAGTTGCACCTCCTTCTCGTGGACGCCTAACTCCACCCTTACATACCTGGGCATACAACTGACCACACCCTCGTCACACCTGCGTTCTATCAACCTTACTAACCTTATAGCCAAATTGCAAAAAACCATACAAGACCTCAAGCACACAACTGCCTCTTGGGCAGGCAGAATCGCTCTTGCTAAAATGTTCCTTCTACCCCATGTCCTATACACCTTCCGCACCATCCCCATACCCTTCCTTCAACAACAAATAATGCACTTGCAGAGTATAATTAACACGTTCATATGGAACGGCAAACATTCTCGACTTAAAAGCTCCACTCTCTGCAAACCGGTTACTGCTGGTGGGATGGGAGCACCAAACCTCACAACCTACTATAGAGCGATAATACTTGCCCAAGCTAAAACCTGGTGGGTCAATACTCCGTGCACCACATGGTTACAAATAGAACAGGCGGCACTCTCCGCCCAACCCAAGCTGATCCTGTGTGCCCTCTTATTGAAACACCACACAACCCACTCATTCCTAGACACAATTAATGCCACCATCCGGGTATGGAAAACCGTCATACAAACCTCTACGGGTATCCCATTACACCTGCTCCAACTTATACCACTTGCAGTTCTCCACATTCTCACTCCTGACATCAACGTCTATGACTGGACTACCAAAGGCATCCCCAATCTAGGAACCCTCTACCAGGGCCCCAATCTCAAATCATTCCACACTCTTCAGACCACATTCCACATAGACCGTACGGACTTCTTTAAATACCTGAGAACAAGATCAATTCTATCCAAAATACAATGGTCACAGGACCTTCTCACGTGGCACTTGCTAACATTTTTCAATCTCACCTCACCCCGCCAACGTGGAATTTCATTTTGCTACAAACTCCTTACCGAAAATCGCCCAAACGTCAAATCCCCCACAATGTTAAAATGGGAAATCCTACTTAAATGCACCTATACTTCCCAACAATGGCTCCGATCACTTCAAACACCCCTGAAATTCTCCAAATGCCTTCTTCATTGGGAAACAGCCCTAAAAATATACCATAATTGGTACCTCACGCCATCAAAACTTGCCCGCATATACCCGACTGTTCACAACCTGTGCTGGAGGAACTGTGGATCCCCGGGTACCCCACTTCACATATGGTGGGACTGTCCGAACCTAACCACACTGTGGTCCACACTATCCAAACTTCTCCTTTCCATTCTATCAGTTCCTGTACCCCTCACTCCACAAATGGTGCTATTAGGTCATGATTTGGAGTCTTGGCCACGACCCTCCCGGAATATTATTTCTCATGTTCTTATCGCCACACGCTTAGCCATCGCCAAACACTGGAAATCCCCGCAACCCCCTTCCACCGTAGAAATAATCACACTCCTGAATAACCATTGCCTAATGGAATTTATGCACGCCAAAGCTCACCTCCAACTTCCTAACTTCCAAACCAACTGGGACCTTTGGCTTAAACACCCTAAATGCAAACCCCCTATGAACGAACTCCCACACGACTAAACAACCCTTTCCTGTCAACATCTGAATGCTGTAAACCTGTTTACCCATGTTACTCCTCTCAGTTACTATGTTATTTACTACTGTTCAATACTCATTGATTGTTACTTCCATACATATGCACTTCCAAGACTGAGCTCCTGAGACCCTCATTTGGGTCAATGGCAGGCTACCTACCAACGTTCCACCAAGAACCTGCTCACAGCAAGTACCCTGACGGGGTGACGGGTTCTACCTCATACTGAGGCCATGCTCTACTACTCAATGAAAAGCCTGCAAGTTTATATCAATGTTTAAGCCTCGAGCTCCCCCCCTCCTCTTTTTTAATTTTTCCTGTTATCATTTTGTATATCTAACCTGTTGCATTAACAGTAAACTAACTTGTCATGTTTATTGTGAAAATCAATAAAAACATTTGATTTAAAAAAAAAAAAAAATGTAAATAATCTAATTTCTTCATCAATTTAGGCCAATATGTATTCTGCTAAATATTTTTTGTAAAAAGAAAAATCCCAGCAAGCATTAGACATGTGCAATTCGTTTCGGTTTTTTTTGTTTTTCGTTTTTTTTCGTTATATTCGTTCATTCGTTATCGTACGAATGAACGAACGATTCGCTAAAAATTTTAACGAATCGTTCGAAACTAACGAATACGAAAACAACGAAAATCCGAAATAACCAAATTAGAAACAACGAAACTACGAAAGAAGAAAATCCGAAAAACAAAAAACAGGAACAACGAAAATCAAAATGAATGAAAAAATTCGTACATTCGGAACTTTTTTTTTTTGTGTGAATTGGTAATTTTCCGTGTCCCTTACAATGGCGCTGCTTAACGTGCTTTGAATGGATTGAACGAAAAAAATCGTACATTCATAACTTTTTTTTTTTTTTTTTTTTCGATTTGTAATTTTCCGTGTCCCTTACAATGGTGCTGCTTAACGTGCTTTGAATGGATTTGAACGAAAAAATTCGTACATTCGTAACTTTTTTTTTTTTCGATTCGTAATTTTCCGTGTCTCTTACAATGGCGCTGCTTAACGTGCTTCGAATGGATTGAACGAAAAAATTCATACATTCGTAACTTTTTTTTTCGATTCGTAATTTTCCGTGTCTCTTAAAATGTAATAATAGCATACACATTACATAAAATTATGAATTATGCTCCGATTACGAATCTACGAAAACAATGTTACGAAAGTACGAATAAATCAATCTAACGAAAGTAAGAATGTAACTAAATCTACGAAAATACGAATGCGTCCGAATTTCGAATAAACGAAAATCAAACTAACAGAAAAACGAATCAACGAAAAAATAACTCTTACGAAAATACGAATCGTTGCGAATACGAACACCGACAACTTACGAATTTACGAATCGCTACGAATACAAACACCGACGACTTACGAATTTAAGAATCGTTACGAATCAATGGAAACGAAAAAAAACGGAACTAAAATAAACACATTTTTTTGTTGTGCACATGTCTAGCAAGCATATATAAGTTATAGTGTCTACAAACTATGGGATATACTGTATTTATGGAATTTTTATTTGTTTATTAAATTTTTACTAGTAATGGCGATCAGCAACTTATAGCGGGACTGCGGTATTGCAGCGGACAAATCTGACACCTAACTGCAACTTTTGACACTTTTTTGGGGAACCGGTGACACTAATACAGTAATCAGTACTAAAAAATAAGCACTGTCACTGTACTAATGACACTGGCTAGGAAGGGGTTAACATATGGGCCGATCAAAGGGTTAACTGTGTGCCTAGCCAGTGTTTGTGTACTGTGTGGGAGGTGCTTTTACTAAGGGAAGTCATGGATCCTTGTCCTTGCTTTGCAGGAACACAGGATCCACGCCTTCCCTACTGACTGAACAGCTCTCTGCCTTGTTTACATAGGCAGACTGCTGTTCTGCCTCTGTAACAAACGATCATCGGGTGCCAGAGGACATCGAGTCCACAGTACCTGCTAATCGGGTCCCGCTGTGCATTATCACAGTGAGAGCGGGCCGCCGGCGGTGCACATTTGTGCCCGCTACCCAGAAGTGCGTGATCACATATACATATATGTGATTCTGCACAAAGCGGCCTCCCTGTAGCGGTAGAACTGCTATAGGGTGGTCGTGAAGCGATTAATTTTAGGTCTCTAAAAAAGACACAATGATGTTGGAAAAGAAGGGGTTCAATCTTAAACTGCATAAGGGGTTCTTAATTGTTTTTTTTGTTTTTTTGGGGGGGGGCTATTAATTGTTAGAGTGGTAAGGATGTGGAACACCCTTCCACAGTTGGTGGTGTCAGTTAATAAATTTAAGAAAGGTATAAATGTATTTCTTACTGAACGCAATGTACAGGAATATTAAAAATGGTAGTGAAATAAACACGCACATGCACACTTAGGTTGAAAATGATGGACTGGTGTCTTTAATCAACCTTACCAACTATGTAACAATAGCCCAGCTATAGGAGGGCCCCAGCAGACTCCAACTGCTACATGAATTTGACAAGTAGCTAGGAGGTGATATGCCATCCCCTAACCGTCTGTTTAAACCATTGAAAAGCAGCAGCACTGTGCCACAATCACATACATTGTCAGGGTTGGGCTCAGCCCTTCCTTATTTGACCTGGCCACCCATCTATTGGCTAATTTCCAGCTCCTATTTCTCTCCAAAGTTACTCAGCTGTTGATGATCCTGCTCGTTAGTCCTGCCTACTTAAGCCATCCAGTCCAGAGAAGCTCTGCCTTTGCCTTGTTCACATCACAAAAAACTATCTCCTGCGTTCCTGTTTTAAGACTGGCTTTGCTGACATCCCTTCTGGCTCCAGATCCTGCTTGCTGTTCCAATATTTTGATCCCTGACTTCTGGCTTGGCTGACTATCATTTCCGGTTACTGAACTTTGGCTATGTTTTGACTACATTTGTTCTTTTTACTTTTATTTATTAAACTGTGTGATTTAACTGTACTTCTGTCTCGGTCTGATTTCATGGTTTCTGACATACATTAAATGTGGGGCAGTTGCAGCCTGACCCTATCTATCCGAATAGGCCGTATCTGGCAGCAGTACTGCTCGCTAAATGCGAACTGTGATATAATTTTTCCTGTGCTGCACTGTCAAAATGGCCATTCATTTTCCTTTTTTTTTTTTTTTTTTTGGTGTAGTGCTACCCCCACAGCAGCCGCTAGAAAGATGTCCAGGGTTCCTTTTCCCAAAAGGAACATGGTCACAGTCACTCTTCGGCTCAATAAACAGTCCAAGGGTTCTCTTTTTGGTGTTTTTATTTTTGGGTAACTTGGATGGGGTTAGGGAATTGAGTGGGATATTCCAGGAACTATGTACAAATGGGAGGACACTTATCTTCTGCAGAACTATGAGCCTGTAGCAAACTTGATAATTGTAATCTTCCTCTGGTGAACAGTCCAAGCAAAGTCCTTTCACAGACAGGGCCAGATTTACATCTCAGGAGCCTATAGGAAGAGAATTTTGAAGCACCCCTCCCCCCCAAAAAAGAAGACATTGAGGCCTCTTTCACACTGGAACGATCTGAAAGTCGCGCAACTTTGACGCGACCTAAAGCAATGCCTGTGTAAACTTGAGGTCGATGGACCTCAAGTCGCATCAAAGTCGGACCACAGTAGTGCAGGGACTACTTTGAAATTATGGGGTATGACTTTTCATGCGACTTTGCAGGCCCAAGTCACAGGACAAGTCGCACAAGTGTGAAAGGGGAAAAAGACCAATTTTTTTATTATATTTTTTAGTTACATTTTGTTCTTGAGGGAGTCTATTCCACATTTTTACAGCCCTTACTGTGAAGAAACCTTTCCGTATTTAAAAATTAAATCTCTTTTCCTCTAGACGTAAAGAGTGCCCCTGTGATGACCTTAAATTGAATAACTCAACACCAAGTTCACTATATGGAACACTTTTGTATTTATACATGTTGATCATATCCCCCCTTAATCTCCCATTCTCAAGTTCCTCTAATCTTTCCTCATAGCTGAGCTCCTCCATGCCTCTTATCAGTTTGGTTGCCCTTTTCTGCACTTTCTCCAGTTCCCCAATATCCTTTTTATGAACTTGTGGCCAAAACTGAACTGCATGAATAATTTTATATGTGTAAAGGGGAATGCGGCAGACTGTGATGTAAAGGGGACCTCTGATGTAAGATGGTCTCTGGTCACCAAAGCCCCCCTCCCATTACATCACAGTCAGCAGAATTCCCCTATACATCAGGGTCTGCGGTGTTCCCCTTTACATCAGGGTTCGCAGAGGTCCACTTGAACTGGGGGAGGGTGGTATTTTTTGGAGAAGGGGGAAGATGTCACCCCATAGAGTGCTATCAGTACCTATTGAATAGGGATTCCATGATGGGGGGCTGTCGCTGTTTTGCAGTAGGATGTCACTGGCATCCCCCCCAATTGTCTGTATTATTATTTGCTGCAGGCAGGGGGTTGTCACCCCATAGGGATATTAGGGATGGTGGGTGGGGGGTGGGGAATGTGTCACTGGCAGCATCTCTAAATGAGGGAGACAAGGTGACACCCGAGGAGCTAATGCATCAAGTGCAATTATTATCCCCCACCCCAGCTCAGTCTGTCGCAGCTTCAGCAACAGAATCTGTATGTGTGACTGAATTCTGGGGACACATTTTTTGCTGTGCATTAAACAATCATTTAACTACAGAGGGTATGACGGTATGTGTAGGAAAGGAGTGCAAAGTGTATGAGGCTATGTGTTGGAAAGGAGAGAGGAGTATATGAGGGTATGTTTAGGAGAGGGGTGCAGAGTGTATGTTGGTGGCTAGTATGTGTTAAGCCCCATACACACGGTCGGATTATCCGCGGACCAGGTCGGTCGGATCCTGTCCGTCGTACTTTGTCCGATGTTGTTGTTGCGTACACACGGTCGGACAACGTTGTCGGAATATCCGGTCTGCAAGAACGTCGTGACGTAAGTCGTCTTCCACGAGACTAGAAAAGGGAAGTTCAGCACCACGTCAGGCACCCGTTGGGCTCCTTCTGCTGATCCCGTGTTTATCGCGAGTTAGTCGAAGTTTGGTGACTTAAGATTCGCGCTTCTCAGTTTTGTGACTCAGATCGTTACTGCTCTTCAGTTTGTGCTTGTCGTGCGTATCTGTTTATTAGTGCGTGTAGTCAGTTCGCATTTGTTGGTCATTGCGGCCTATATCTTGATATAGGACGCTTTGATTTGCACTGCTTATTGTCTGCTCGTTTCTGGTATTCATTTCGTTCTTTCAGCCCTTGCTGTTTATCGGTGCTTTCTGTTTGTCCGTTCTGACCAGCCGACCTTTTGTGACCTTGTGAGCGATGTTTCCCGTACGTACTCGTCGCCGAGTTCGTGCTGTACGCGGAATTGGTGTCGGGCTTTTAGCTTTGACCCAAGACCCGTCCATGAACAGAGTGACGAGGAGGATGTGGACCAAGAATTGGTTGCTTCAGCGTGACCAATTCTCGCACATGCCTTTGCTTCGTGAGATCCGGGAGAATAATCCTGATGATTTCAGGAACTTTCTCCGGATGACGGACCCCGATTTTCACCGTCTTTTGGCTTTGCTGACCCCCTTTATCAGCCGGCAGGATACCTGCATGAGACAAGCCATCACTCCGGAGCAGAGGCTTGTTGCCACGTTGAGGTACTTGGCGACAGGGAGAAGTCTTCAGGATTTGAAGTTCTCTTCAGGTATCTCTCCCCAGGCCCTGGGAATCATTATTCCAGAGACCTGTTCTGCCATCATCGAGGTCCTGCAGGAGGACTATATTAAGGTAACATTTCTCCTTTACTATTCCCTTCTATGTATGCTCTGTTTGCTAATGTCTTGTATTTTTGACCTCCTTCCCTAATTACCATGATTGCAATATGCTCTAATATGCTGTGCCCCTTTTCTCCTTCATGCATTTTTCCCTTCACTTACCTCCCCAGCATGCTCTTCTGCCCCAATAGACATCTATGGCCTAGTCACTTAAGCAATGTCTTTTGTCTGCTGCATAGTATTGTTTGCCCCCCAAACACCCCCTAAAATATGCACAAATGTTTGCTGTGTGGTTTACTTCATGTAGAGCCCCTTTTTTGTTTGTGGGGGGGGGCAAACTCATTAGGAACCCCCTCCCCCAACTGCTCTGTCAGATGGTACCAATCCTCTATCTGCTGGCTTTCCCAAGGTCAATACACACTATATACCTACCTCTTTATAGTGGGCATATTTACGGATGAATTCTGCAAAGCATGTAGTGCAAGGGGCTGCCTCCATACTTTCCATTTCCTATTTTTTTTGTGTTCTTTCCCTCCTATTAGCTTGCTTGGTAATTTCAGAATGTCACAATGTGCTTTCTTTTTTTTGGGGGGGGGGTGTTTGAAATGTTATTTTAGCTTTCCTGGGGGCTGCCAATAGTGTTAAGTGAGGGTCTGGCCAAACTAGCACACATTATTGAGCCATTTGCCAATCAATGAAGTGCAGAGGGTTACCTGTCCCACCACCCCCCCCCCCCCAAAACCCTAGTTATTGCCAATGGCCCATCAGAAGTGTGGGGATTGATGGGGGGTGATTAATCTGTGAAGGGGAGCCTCTACTTTTCTGTGCAAATACTTTCCAGCCTCAAATTTTAAACAATGCTCTTGTTCCAAGATGTTGATTGTCTAATCTGCTTGCAATGTTTTATGTGCAAAGTGACTAATTTTTTTTTCTGGTTTCACTCCACAGTTCCCTTCCATGCCACAGGAATGGCAGACTGTGGCCTCCCACTTTGCCAGCCGTTGGGACTTTCCTAACTGCGGAGGGGCAATTGATGGGAAACACGTCCGCATCGTCCCACCGCCCAACTCGGGGTCCTACTATTATAATTATAAAGGGTTTAATAGTGTAGTGGTGTTGGCGGTGGTGTCGGCGACATATGAGTTTATGTATGTGCAGTGGCGTAACTAGAACCTTCAGGGCCCCGGTGCAAGAAACTATGGAGGGCCCTCCTGACCCCCGGCCAGGGCCCTGCCCACTGATCCCAGGGGCAGCAGGACCTGGATAGCAGGGGGAACAAATCCCCTCCATGTTCCTCCTGCAGCCACTGAATGCCTATCAGAGGGAGAGGAGGAGAAGCAGACTTTTAGTGGCTGCAGAAATAAAATGGAGGGTATTTGTCCCTCTAAATGCCCCCCCCCATCCAGGTGTTCAGGGGCAACGTGTGCTATTGCAATTGTGACCCCTGTAGTTACGCCCCTGGGATGAGTGGCAGCGGTGTTGGTGGGGGGTGGGATCAGTGGTGGTTGGGGAGGGATAGGATCAGTGGCATCGGTGGTGGCGGGTGGGATGAGTGGCAGCGGTGAGGGAGAGATGGGATGAGTGGTAGCTGTGGGGGGAATGGGATCAGTGGTGGTTGGGTGGGGATGGGAACAGTGACAGCGATGGTGGAGGAGGGATGGCATCATTGGCAGCAGTGAGGGGGGGATGGGATCAGCTGCAAGGGTTGTGGTTGGGGGGTGGGATTAGTGGTAGGGGGGATTAAATGGGATGAGTGGCAAAGGTGGTGGGGGGGGAATGGGATCAGTGGCAAGGGTGATGATTGGAGGAGGGTGGGATGAGATGAGTGGTAGTGGAAGGCTGGATTGGATAGGATGAGTGGTAGTGGAAGAGGGGATTGGATGGGATGAGTGGCAGTGGTGGAGGGCATTGGATGAAATGAGTGGCAGCGGTGGTGGGAGGATGGGATCCGTGGTGAGGGAGGCCGTTTTGGGGGGGGGGGGGGGAGGGATGGGATGAGTGGTGGGGAGGAGAATGGTATCAGTGGCAAGGATGGGATCAGTGGCAGTAGTGGTCATGATGGGGTGGATCAGTGGCAGCAGTGGTTGTGGTATTGCTGTGGGGGGAGGGGGGAATCAGTGGCAGTAGTGGTGGTGTGGGAGGGTATCAGTGCAGTAGTGGTGGTGTGGGGGGTATCAGTGCAGTAGTGGTGGTGTGGGGGGGTATCAGTGCAGTAGTGGTTGTGTGGGGGGTATCAGTGCAGTAGTGGTTGTGTGGGGGGGTGGGTATCAGTGCAGTAGTGGTTGTGTGGGGGGGTGGGTATCAGTGCAGTAGTGGTGGTGTGGGGGGTGGGTGGGTATCAGTGCAGTAGTGGTGGTGTGGGGGGTATCAGTGCAGTAGTAGTGGTGTGGGGGGGTATCAGTGCAGTAGTAGTGGTGTGGGGGGGGGGGGTATCAGTGCAGTAGTGGTGGTGTGGGGGGGGGGGGGTATCAGTGCAGTAGTGGTGTGTGGGGGTGGTATCAGTGCAGTAGTAGTGGTGTGGGGGGGGGGGGTATCAGTGCAGTAGGGTGGTGTGGGGGGGGGGTATAGTGGTGGTGTGTGGGGTGGGGGGGTATCAGTGCAGTAGTAGTGGTGTGGGGGGGGTATCAGTGCAGTAGTGGTGGGGGGGTGGGGTGTGGGGGGGGGGGGTATCAGTGCAGTAGTGGTGGTGGTGGTGTGGGGGGTATCAGTGCAGTAGTGGTGTGTGTGGGGGGGGGGGTATCAGTGCAGTAGTAGTGGTGTGTGGGGGGGGGGTATCAGTGCAGTAGTAGTGGTGTGGGGGGGTATCAGTGCAGTAGTAGTGGTGTGGTGGGGGGGTATCAGTGCAGTAGTAGTGGTGTGTGGGGGGGGGTATCAGTGCAGTAGTAGTGGTGTGTGGGGGGTATCAGTGCAGTAGTAGTGGTGTGGGGGGG
>JAQSEC010002092.1:0-10336 GCA_028564925.1 Lithobates sylvaticus
AATCCTCTCTAATTCAATTGTGAGTCTAGTCATGGATCACTTCTACAGGGAGGTCTTTAATTTATCAAATCTAATCTAAAAGGTGCATAAAACCAATATCTCTGTAGTGATCAATACAAAAATATGTGTGTGAAAAAAAAAATCATATTACCGGTTCACGACCGTCCCATAGCAAATTTACTGCATGTTGCCGTGATTCTGGTTTTGGGTAGCTCCCACTGTGATTTTACAAAGCGAGAGCTGAACAGTGGGTTCCATGGACCCGATGTCCACCGGGACCCGCCAATCATTCTGTACTCTAAAAGAATGACAGTCTGCCATGTAAACAAGGCAGACTGTATTGTGCGAGTACAGAAGATGTGGATCGATGTTTCTGTCGGTGTCATTAGTACAGTGACAGTACATATTTTTTAGCACTGATCACTGTCTTAGTTAGACTGGTCCCCAAAAAAGTGTCAAAAGTGTCAGTCCACCACAATATCGCAGCCCCGCTATAAGTGGCTGATCACCACCATTACTAGTAAAAAAAAAAAAGTAATAATAATAAAAAATAATAAAAAATATCCCATAGTTTGTAGACGCTTTAACTTTTGCTCAAACCAAATAATATACACTTATTTTACCAAAAATATGTAGCAGAATACATATTGGCCTAAACTGATGAAGACCTTTACATTTTTAATTTTTTTTATTAGATGTGTTTTAGAGCATAAAGTAAAACATATATTTTTTTTCCAAAATTGTAGGTCGTTCTTTGCTTCTAGTGCAACAGATAAAAACCTCATAGGTGATCAAATACTACCAAAATAAAGCTCTATTTGTGGGAAAAAAAAGGACATCAATTTTATTTGGGCACAGTGTCGCACGACCACGCAATTGTCAGTTAAAGCTAGGCAGTGCCATATCGCAAAAAATGACCTGGTCAGGAAGGGGGGTAAACCTTTCCGGAGCTGAAGTGGTTAAACCATAATAAACAATGTGCATCACTTAAAATGGAGTTCCAATAAAAAAAAAAAATTAAAGGTCAGCAGCAACAAAAACTGCAGCTACTGACTTTTAATAATCGGACACTTACCTGTCCCAGGGTCCAGCAATGTGGGGGAATGAAGCCCCGCTCGTCTCCCCCTCCTCTCTGAGGCGCCGGCATTGTCACTGCCACAGCCGGGCACGCACTGCGCATTCACGAGCCGAGCTGCGACTGACTGGCCGGGCAATCATCTGGGCAATCATCTGGGACCTGTGACGTGTCCCAGATGGTTGCCAAGAGGGAGGGGAAGAGGTAATCTCCCTTCCGGCGCCGCGGAGCCCCAGAAGGAAGTGGGAGCTGTAACCCTCTAAAAAGAGGGTTTCCGCTCCCCCCCCCCCCAAAAAAATGACATGCCAAATGTGGCATGTCAGGGGGTCACCTTCCCTTAAAGCGGAAGTTCCATTTTTGTGTGGAACTCTGCTTTAATGGTGAAAAAACTGTCCCATACCGTATAATTCAATTCACTTGTGCATAACAAAGAAGTAAACTTCAAAGAGAAATATATAACGATCCAGATGTGAAATCTTGAAAATTAGGAAAAGCCATGTGCAAAAATCCCAAGCCACCTCACAGACAGATATGCCAGTTCCTTTACCAAACAATAGTGATCCCCAGGGTGAGGCCAGTGGCATATGATGATGTACACCTATTGTTGATTCTTGGTGTTTTGCCTGTGCTACGCTACCTTTTGTGAGTATATCTACTTTTAATAAATCATGTGGTTTTAGCATACTACTCTATGGTCTTTTGTTCTTTCTCCTACCCATTATTACTTTGAGGTGATGGCTTTGGGTAACCATTGAAGGACTGTGGAGGCATTGGAGTCACTGCTATCCTGAGTGGTAGTATCCCAAATAGATGATTTCTGCACTGTTGATTTCTTATCATTTGGATATCATTACTGTTTGGTAAGGGAACTGCCACACTTGTCTGCGAGGTGGTTTGGTATTCTCACATGTGGATTTTTGTCATTTTCAAGATTTCCCATTTGGACTTTCATATATTTCTCTTTGAAGTTTATTTCTTTGTTATTTATAAGTGAATTATATGTTATGAGACTGTTATTTCACATTGTATTTGATGCACATTGTTTATTATGGTTTAATACGAGTTAACGTTATACTTTCACACTATTTTTGTATTGATCACTACAGAGATATTGGTTTTGTGCCCCTTTAAGATATATTATTTTTGCAATTCCTATGTGCCCAGGATATAGGTTGCTGCTTTACCTTTTTTGCACTAAGTGCACAATTTTTTTCTTGTTTAATTAATCATCTAGTGAGGGGGTTGTCCTACTGGGGTCAAAGGGAGGAGTTATTACAGGAGCCACCTCTGTAGGAGGTAGGATATCACTATAGCTAGTATAGAATATTAATTATTAATAACTTATGTCAGAAAACATCAGGATGAGGAGAATAATAAAAATATATCTTTTTTTTACTTAGTGCAGTTTTTTTGTTTTTTAAAGGTTTTCCCTAGATAAAGATATTAATATTGCATATGCATACAAATATATTTACTTTATTGTGCAATGATATACAGTGCCTTGAAAAAGTATTTGTCCCCCCTGAAACTTTCCACATTTTATCATGTAACAACCAAAAACGTAAATGTATTTTATTTAGATTTTTTTTTTTTTTTGTAATAGACCAATACAACTACAAATATGTGAAAAGTGTGGAGTGCACACTTTGTAGAACCACCTTTCACTGCAATTACAGCTGCAAGTCTTCTTGGGTTGTCTCTACCAGCTTTGCACATCTAGAGAGTGAGATTTTTGCCCATTCTTCTTTGCAAAATAGCTCAAGCTCTGTCAGATGGAGCTTGTCTAAGAACAGCAATTTTCAAGTTTTGCCACAGATTCTCAATTGGATTTAGGTCTGGACTTTGACTAGGTCATTCTAACACATGAATATACTTTGATCTAAACCATTCCATTTTAGCTCTGGCTGTATGTTTAGGGTCATTGAAAGGTGAACCTCCACCCCAGTCTCAATTCTTTTGCAGACTCTAACAGGTTTTCTTCTAAGATTGTCCCGTATTTGGCTCCATCCATCTTCCCATCAACTCTGAACAGCTTTCCTGTCCCTGCTGAAGAAAAGCATCCCACAACATGATGCTGTCGCCACCATGTTTCACGGTGGGGATAGCGTGTACAGGGTGATGTGCAGTGTTTGTTTTCTGCCACACATATCGTTTTGCTTTTAGGCCAAAAAATTACATTTTGGTCTCATCTGACCAGAGCACCTTCTTCCACATGTTTGCTGTGTCCCCCACATGGCTTCTCTCAAAGTGCAAACGGGACTTCAAAAATTACTTTCTTCTTGCCACTCTTCTATAAAGGCCAGATTTGTGGAGTGCACAACTAATAGTTGTCCTGTGGACAGATTCTCCCAACTGAGCTGTGGATCTCTGGAGCTCCTCCAGAGTTACCATGGGCCTCTTGGCTGCTTCTCTGATTAATGGTGTTCTTGCCTGCCCTGTCAGTTTAGGTGGACGGTTAAGTCTTTGTAGGTTTGCAGTTGTGCCATACTCTTTCCATTTTCAAATGATGGCTTGAACAGTGCTTCATAAGATGTTCAAAGCTTGGGATATTTTTTTCTTTTCAAAAAATGTTATTGGCAACAATCAGATTGTAATTAAAGACAGTTTCAGTTTAGCATAGGAAACATTACAGTAAACAGAGTACATTTTGGTAAATCTGTATAACAGAGATGTGTGGAGAGAGGAAATACATAGTTTAGGTCGACATAGAGAACTTATAAATTCAGGTTGATATCATGAATTGCTATGTCGGAGGGGGCCAGGGCCCTTTGATATGGACAGATTTCTTTAAGGTGGTCCCCCATAAGAAGGGGGTCATGGTACCAGCTAAACGGCATATATCACTAAGTTATGTTACCGGTGGTGAACATTGGGTTAAGAGGGGGTCTGGGAGGAGGGAAGGGTGACAAGAAAAGGTAAGGAAAAAAGAGAAAGAGAGAAAAATAGACTAGAGCAGGGGTGGTCAGGTGGTTCACACGGGCCGTCAACGTATTTAAAATCATTTTCGTTAGGAGGTTGGGGTGGTTTAATGTTCTCGAAGGTGTTTGTCAAGATCAGGAGGTAGAAAGTGGTCTATCCAAGGGCGCCAGATTTTGAGATGCTGGGGAATCTTATCAAGAATAGTGGCTTCAATCTTTCTATGTATCAGCCTAAGTTACCCTGTTCTTCACTTCAGCTGTATTTAAGGTTGGGGTTTTCCAAGCTCTAGCTATTGTTTGCTTTGCCGCAGTGGTGAGTTGAAGAAGCAGACATAGCTGTGACCTAGTATAGTCTTGTGGGGAATAGTTCAGTAAGGCAAAGGATGAATCAGGATCGAGAGGCTCTCAAAGCAGGGTAGAAGCCATTTGAAATATTGTCGCCCAGAAGCTTTGTACAGTCGGGCATGTCCACCATACATGTGAATGTGTGCCTCTTTCGCCACAACCCCGGAAACAGTCTGGTGGGTATGATGGTAGGAATTTGGCGATCCTAACTGGGACCAAATACCACCGCATGAGAACCTTGTAGTTTGCTTCTAATGCGACAACATTTTGGGATGAAATTTTGGTGTTAGTCCATATATTCGCCCAGTCTTCTGCCTCTAAGTCTATAGCTAAGTCTTTGGTCCACTGTTGAGCATATGATGGGAGCGTAGCTGGTGGGAGATGGGAATAGACACAGGATATGATGCCTGGAGCATGTGGATCGGAGTCGCATATACCCTCACATTTTGAAAGATTGTCCAGCTCTCAGTTAGATCCAATAATTGTTTGGACAAAGTGGGAGATCTGAAGAAAACAAAAGCACTCCTGAAGTGGGGGTTGAGCTTGTGCTTGTAGGGCTGGAAATTACTTTATAGCACTACCAGTGACTAGGTCATATATGCGGCCCGCCCAGGCCCAGGCATGGAATGAGGTTGAGATATTTTTTATAACCTAACCCTGCATTAAACTTCTCCACAACTTTATCTCTGACCTGTCTTGTGTGTTCCTTTGCCTTCATAATGCTGTTTGTTCACTAAGGTTCTCTAACAAACCTCTGAGGGCTTCATGGAACAGCTGTATTTATACTGAGATTAAATTACACACAGGTGACTTCTGAAGGCAAATACCGTATTTATCGGCGTATAACACGCACTTTTTCCCCCTTAAAATCGGGGGAAAGTCGTGGGTGCGTGTTATACGCCGATACCAAAAAAAAAATGACAAAAATCAGTTGCGGCGCCGAAAAATGGCGACCGCGGCCGAAAAAGGCCAAACCGCGGCCGAAAAAGGCCGGAAAAAGCCGAAGCGCGGCCGAAAAAGACCGAAGCCGGCTGTTCAGCTCCGCTCGTAGTCCCGCCTCCCTGCGCTCGCTCCCGAAACAGCAGGGAGGCGGGACTCCGAGCGGAGCTGAACAGTCGGCTCGGTCTTTTTCGGCTGCGGTTCGGTCTTTTTCGGCCGCGCATGCGCGGTATTTCTCGCGGCGGGAAATTTAAACGCTGGCGAACTGCAAATGACACTAGCAAGCTGCAAATGACGCCGGGCAAGCTGCAAATGACGCCGGGCAAACTACAAATGACGCTGGGCAAGCTACAAATGACGCTGGGCAGGTTGCAAATGACGCTGGGCAAGCTACAAATGACGCTGGTCAAGCTACAAATGACGCTGGGCAGGTTGCAAATGACGCTGGGCAAGGCTGCAAATGACGCTTAAATGTAAGTTATTTTTTTCCCTAAACTTCTCTCCTAAAACTTTTTTTCCTTAAAATTCCCTCCTAAACTTGGGGTGCGTGTTATACGCCGGTGCGTGTTATACGCCGATAAATACGGTAATTTCAACAAGATATTAATTAGGGGTATCAGAGTAAAGGGGTCTGAATACAAATGCACGTCACACTTTTCACATATTTATTTGTAAAAAATTTGAGAAACCATTTATGATTTTTCTTTCACTTTACAATTATGGGGCACTTTGTGTTGGTCTATCACATAAAATCCCAATAAAATACATTTACATTTTTGGTTGTAAAATGACACAGTGGAAAATTTCAAGGGGTATGAATACGTGTTCAAGGCACTGTAGGAGTATATAAAGTGTTACTAAACCCAGGACGCTGCATTCACTATATCTGGTCTCCCACAGTACACAGAACATGGAAATTCAATGATTTTAGTAAATATAAACTGCTAAATACCTTTTCTCATCAGGAGTATATAGCAGTCTTGTGACTATCAGTGCCTGGTTAAATCTTGTGCGGGTCCCGGGGACTCGATGTCCATGGAGATACCTGCAATTGTCTTGCGGAGATGAAGAACGGGGAGATGTTAAAGTAAACAAGCATCTCCCCGTTCTGCCTAGTGACAGTGTCACTGTTCATATCTCCCTGTGATCGGGAGCTATGATCAGTGATGTGTCACAGCTAGCCTATCCCCCCTACAGTTAGAATTACTCCCCAGGACACACTTAACCCCTAAAGTGCCACCTAGTGTTAACCCCTTCACTGCCAGTCACAGTTACACAGTAATCGGTGCAGTTTTAATCGCACTGATCGCTGTATAAATGTGAATGGTCCCAAAAATGTGTCATAATTCTCCAATCTGTCCGCCATAATGTCGCAGTCATGATAAAAATCGCAGATCACCGCCTTTACTAGTAAAAAAAAATTATTAATAAAAATGCCATAAAACTATCCCCTATTTTGTAGATGCGATAACTTTTACGCAAACCAATCAATAAATGCTTATTGCAATTTTTTTTTTACCAAAAATATGTAGAAGAATACGTATCAGCCTAAACTGAGGGGAAAAAAACGTTTTTTTTATATATTTTTGAGGGATATTTATTAAAGCAAAAAGTAAAAAAGAATGTGTTTTTTTTTTTAATTTCACTCTTTTTTTGTTTATAGCACAAACAATTTAAACCACAGAGGCGATTAAATACCACCAAAAGAAAGCTCTATTTGTGGGAAAAAAAAGGACGTCAATTTTGTTTGGGTACAGCATCGCACGACCTCGCAATTATCAGTTAAAGCGACGCAGTGCCGAATGGCAAAAAGTGCTCTGGTCTTTGGCCAGCCAAATCCTCCGGGGCTGAAGTTGTTAAGATTACAGGGCTCCATCAGTTATTTTATTTTTCATGTTTTGTGGATGATTATACAAAGGATCTTGATTTTAATGCAAACTAGGTGCTCTCCATTAATTGTTTGATATATACATTTATATATAGAGTAGTTTATACACTATTGAGCCACCATATAACCTAGTGGGATGTTGGTGGTACAAGAAAATCTAATAATCATATCACAATTACACAATCACAACATTCAAATAATGCAAGTGACTGTTATTCAAGGCTTGACAATAGGTTTATGATTCAGATTGTTTGTGCTGGTGACATAGCTGATTTTGCACTGTTGCGATTGTCCTGACTATATAGCCTTTCCCCACTCTCTGCAATTGTTCACATGGATAAAATCTTTCATTAACAAACATCTGAAAAAAAAAATTTTCATCCAGTTGAGAAATTAGTTTGCCCAATATAATCCAGTTTATCAGTCATGTTGTGATTATGTTGGTGATATATACGGTAGTTTATTACTGACAACGTTTATTACTGCTGGTAATGCCGCGTACACGCGACGCTCTCTCCAGCCGCAATGCCAAGGATGCGTTGTGCGGCGACTTATAGAGGCATAAGGGGCGGGGTCACCGGTGATGTCAGATAGTGACCCTGCCCCTTATGATGTCTTAGTCCCGGTGGATGCTGGGACTGTGAAATCATAAGGGGCGGGGTCACAATGTGTCCTGGTGACCCCACCCCTTATGCCTATATAAGTTGCCACGCAACACGTCCCTGGCATTGCGGCTGGAGAGAGCTTCGTTTCAACATCAGAAGGAAGAAGAAGAAGAGAAGAAGAATAAGGCGGCGACAGTGACAGCGACAACGAGAAGACCGGGCCAACGCTAGTAAAAGAGCTGCAAGAAGATAGCGGAGGCCCAGCAGAAGAAACGAAGAGCGGGACAAGACCCCCGAAGTTGGAAGAAGACCCCCAAAGTCAGAAAAAGACCCCCGAACGGAAGTGAAGAAGGACAAAGCCGGGCTCCTCCGCTAGTAAAAGAGCGGTAAAAGAGCAGAAGATAGTGGAGGATCCCGGCAATAAGACCCCCGAAGTCATATAAAGAAGACCCCCGAAGCTGTCTAATAAACTACTTTAAAAGCCTGTGTTGTGTTTTTTTTATAAACACTTTTTCCCTCAGGTGAATGGGTAGGGGTACCATTTACCCCATACTCATTCACATAGGGGGGGGGGGGGTCGGGATCTTGGGGCCCCCTTATTAAAGGGAGCTCCCGGATTCTAATAAGCCCCCCGTCCACAGACCCTGACAACCAACGGCCAGGGTTGTCGGGAAGAGGCCCTTGTCCTCATCACCTTGCAATCTTGCTATGCCTCATGGGAGTTGTAGTTCTGCAACAGCTGTAGGTCTGCTAATTGCATATCCCTGGCCTAGGGGCATGGTTGAGGGGTGGCTTCACAGCACTGAGAGCAAGCTGACAGTGGAAGTTTACATTGAAAGATCCAATCCATTGCCTATCATCCTGACGGTTACAGATGGGAACTTTTTAGGCTCATGTCTGGTCCTAATACATGTGAGTGTTTTTTTATTGTTATGCTTTTTAAAGTAAAAAAAAAACAGTGAGCACTATATAGTTTTTCATCGTCTTTTAACATGTAAATACACACTGAATCGTTCATCCATTCACCTGCCTAAGCTGCTAAGGTTCTCCAAGAGCCTTGCTGATTAAATTGATTATTAAGACTTTACATGTATCCCCTTCGGGCATGCTGCCATTCACTACAGTGGGTTTGTTTTTTAAAAAATACAAGGCTAAATACCTTTTGCCACACTGCAGCTGTGTGGTCACGTGATTCCCCTGTGCTGGCCGAACTCGATCTATGGAGAGAATATAGATTCCCCTGAGACATCAGCTGGTCAGCAGAGGGGGATCTCGTACCCTCCCGCTTCTCTACAAAGATCGGGGCCGGCCAACACAGGGGGATCACGTGACCTCACTGCCGCTGTGTATAAATTTAGCCAACAAGTAGAGATGGCCTTGCGGTTCACCCCGCGGCGAACTTTGCGCGTTCACTATTCGCCAAACTGGCGGACATATGCCGATGTTCGCGGCCGCCATATTCTTTTACATTGTGAAGAACTTTGACCCATGACACATCCATCATGTGGTACAGGACAGCCAATTGAGACATTTCAGCACATGGACATACCCCCTGCCTTATAAATAGATCTGATCTGGCTGCCATTTTACATTCTGTCTTTTGTCAGTGTAGGGAGACGTTGCTGTGTGGAGCAGGGACAGTCTGTAATCACTAGCTATTAGGTCCACAAAAGTTCTTTTAAGGACTGGTATAGGTGTACTTTTGTTTGGTGTGCAGTATATAGGGGTTTAATACACTTATAATATACTTTCAAATATAGAAAGCATATTATAGTTAATTTCTATTGTGCAGCATTGTAACTGCAGTGCTGAGCGATTGTGCAGCTGTCTTTTGTCGCTGTCGATCCCAGATTCGCTTAATACTTCTGGTATTTCAGTGTCCATGTTGTGGGAATATGTGTGCACAGCTAGTAAGTAATTTGTGGCCCCAAATATGACCTGGAGGTTTTTAATGTTCTCCTGTCATTAAGATGAATGGGACCCGCCGCGAACCTGCGGTTCACGAACATTTGTGTGCGTTTGCGAACCGTCCCGTTAAATGTTCGTCCATCACTACCAACAAGAGCCTTATAAAATGCAGCAAATGTCACATACTGTATATTACAGATAGTTAGGCACACATTTAACTCTTTGATTGCGGTTGTTGTTAACCCTTTCCTACCCAGTGTTATTAGTACAGTGACAGTGAATATTTATTAGCACTGATCACTGTATTAATGTCACTGGTGATGTCAGTGGCAGTAAGTCAGTTCCCCCCCAGTGTCAGATTGTCCAGTGCAGTATCGCAGTCCCATTATATGTTGCTGATCTCTGCCATTAGTAGTATAAAAAAATGAATAAATAAAAATTCCAGTATATACTGTATATCATAGTTTGTAGAAGCTATGACTGTCAGACAAACCAATCAATATACATTTACTGTGATTTGTAGCAGAATACATTTTGCCCAAAATGTATGAAGAAAATATATATTTTATATATATATATATATATATATATTTATATCAGAATGTAAAAAATATTGTTTGCTTTTTCAAAATTGTTGGTCTTTTTTTGTTTATTTAAA
>JAQSEC010000035.1:0-10078 GCA_028564925.1 Lithobates sylvaticus
AAAGTTTTCTGAATACAGTCTTCAAACAACTTGTAACATAACTAGACGGCAAATCAAATCTATTGAGAAATGTAGATTCTAGTATGCAATGTTCAGACCTTTATTCTTCCAGAAAGGTTACAAAGTATGTCTGTGGATTTAATTATTCACCTAATTATCTTGAAGTGGATTCCTGATGTTGTCAATTGCCATTTATTATAGAAGGCTGGAACATATGCATTATACTTTATGCAGTAGCCCATTCAAATAACAGTAGCATATGGCAACCAAATTCTTTTTTTTATAAACTTGGTCTATTGAAAAAAGATAAATATACAAATTACACAAGTCATATCAGTGCAAGGGCATATTGCATGTAAATATCTGAGCTTACAGAAAACATCAAAAATGCCAGAATTACCAGAAAATACGTGTGCCAGCATTACCAACAACCCAACCAAAATGAATATTGACAGGGAACGAAAAGACCACAGTCAGCAATATTGAAAACAATAACCCTGGTCTAGTACACAGGTAATATTAGTTTGTTCACCTGAACTATCCATCAGAATCACTTGCCATTAAAGGCAAAGTTACCATTGTCTCAGCAAAGTACAGTGGAACTCCGACCTCCAACGCAATAAGAGGTAGAGACAATAAATTAGAGTAAGACAAACTCTGGGGGGGAAAGTAACTATGGTGTAGAATAAGAAATTAAATGTAACAAGGAGTCACTCGAGTCCTGTATATCTAATCAAGGTCCCCAAATTTTGGTGAATTGTGCTTGGCAACCCTCGCCTCATGAGTCAGTTTATATAGTGGGAGGTTTTGATTTAATTAGGCACCTCCACATATGTAAACCTTTTACTATGAATCCTCAACCTCATTTTCCAATCATCATTTTTCCTTTAACTACATATACTGATCCAGCTTTTTGTTTCAGTAATATTTTTTCCCAATTCTCCTGTTATGGATCTCTTAAGCTGTTGTTTTTATTTTTGTAAAGGTGTAAACTCTAAAGGTGTAAAGTTAGTCATACACTGGCAAAATGTAGTTCAAGATTGATTGTTTTTGAAATGTTCAATAGTTAAAGACAAATCAAGGATCGTTTTTGACCACAGTGAGCCCAAAAAAAAAAGTCAAAAAGGATTTTGATGTATGAAATTTCTACTGTGAATGTGGTTCCCAGTCATGACAAAAATTTACTTATTGCAATGTGTATGTGCTAGAAACATTTTAATGCTTCATGTGAGTGATTATATAAGTAAACAATGTGTAATCTGAGTCTTTGACGCCATTCAAATACACAGTGGGGTTGATTTACTAAAACTGGAGAGTGCAAAATCTGGTGTGATCCCTCTGTACATTGATTTCCTGTGGGGCCCTGATATGTAAGACCTTCTGCATACAACGGCTTCAGAGTCCATCTTATCCATTGGCATACCAACAGGGTTTACCAAGTGTTCATATAGGTTTCACCTAGGTGGGACAATACCATACTATTTTGTTATGTATTTCAGTATTCAGTTTTAATATGTTTTTACATGATGTTAACCACTTCAGCCCCGGAAGAATTTACCCCCTTCCTGACCAGAGAACTTTTTGTGATTCGGCACTGCGTCGCTTTAACTGACAATTGCGCGGTCGTGCGACATTGTATCCAAACAAATATTTTTCCCACAAATAGAGCTTTCTTTTGGTGGTATTTAATCGCCTCTGCGGTTTTTACTTTTGTGCTATAAACAAAGCTAATAGGAACACACGATCTGTCACTCCTGTCAGAACAGAATAGGGAAGTATGTGTTTATACACACTCGTCCCTGTTCTGTGTCTCCTGCTCACGATCACTCGTGAGCATCGGCACCCCCGCTGTGTAGTGGGCACGCACGCACCTGGTATTTCGACCCCGCGAGCCGACGTATAGCTACGACGGCTCGTGCAGGGGAGCCAGCCTGCCGCAGTTATAACTGCGGCGGCTGGTTGGGAAGCGGTAAAATAAACCATGATTTTTATTCAACTGAGTGCTCTCTTTTTCATCTTGGGTCTACCGATGGCTACCAATTTAAAGTCCATGTTCATCCTTGGTTTTTCTTTTTTGCTTATATTTGGATGTGGTGCCACACTCTGAGTCATGTCTTAACCACTTTTTACCATAGCTTTGCATGGTAGCTAACCAGGCTCTGACTTCTACTAATTCAATTAAGCTTTGACTAAAATACTTGGAAGCTGAATGGTTTCTATGCAGAGCTGCACCAGATTTTGCACTCTCCAGTTTTAGTAAATCCACCCCCGTTTATATTTATAGCAGTCTTTTGTATCATAAAAACCTTTTTGAAGCCACCCTTATAGATTAGCACCTGTGACAAGGCTTGTATAAAAGTTGCACCTTATGTGAACTTGGCTTTACTGTGATATTCTATCTCCATCTAACAGGTGTCTGGTCAGACGACAGTATCCTGAATCTGCAGACAGTTCACGGAATTCATCTCCAAATTCAGACATAGCAGGGCTGCCAGCAACAACCGGAATATGTGGTGAGGCTATGTATATATGTAAAAGCTACTGTCATTTTCATAAAAGCCTCCAACAATTATAGGTGTATAGTTCGGTCCTAGGAGGTATACAGGGTGGGCTGGATTTCCCATTGAGCATAGCAAGCACAAGCTCGTTAGTGGGAAAGGAAATGAGGTGACATAATAATAATATTATTTACATATTGTCACAATTTTCTTAAACAGATTAAAAGCAGGAAGATTAAAAACATTTTTTTGTAATGGTGGTGATCCAATCAGTGGGGGGGGGGGGGGGGGGTTAGATTGAGAGCCAATGGCTGTGTGCCTATCGACTCCGTTGACGGAAGTCCAGTTCTGTGTACAGGATATTCTTACTGTCTTTATTACAATGTGCTGCTATTAATTGGATCAGAAGATATTTTTGGAATAACTGAAGCAGTGATACTCTGGAATTTAAGGATCTAATGCCAACCATCTATTTTTATTGTTGCAGTGCTGTTTTCAACGAATACGTTCAATGTGTAGCATAGGGAGTGTACAATATTTTTTTAAACTGTGATAAGACAGTAAGTAGCCTTGTCCTACCAAATGTGAGCCATTCCAAACTCGATTTGTAAACTAAACTAAAATTTCAAAAACATTTTGTTTCTAAATATTCTCACTAGGATGTGAAATGTTGTGCTTTAGCTCTTCAGCTTATTTGACATTGAAACTGTGGTGCTTATACTGTTACCTCTGCAGCCAAACTTCATTATTTTACATGTTTAAATGTAAGTTCTGCTCTTCTCTAGCTAAATGCCAACCATGCTCTTATGTGATGCCTATTTCTGTTGCCCTCTGTGTACTCTTCCTTGTTTATGGTTATTTATCTCTGTCCAGGCAGGCTTTGTGAATTTAACTGGTGGTCTTGGTTATGACATTCCTTGTTAGAAAACATGATGTAAAAGATCTTAGAGCTTACAGTATTTAGCTACAAAATATTATATGGTTTAATATGACTTAAAAAATTTGAGCCAGTGATTGAAGTTTTATTGAAAGATAAGTGGTTATTAGAGGGGTAGATTTTTTTTACCACGTGCAGTCCAAAGTGTAGCTATACAGTATATATTATGTAAAATATAGATAAGTGCGCAACCTATTAAATACTCTATGATGTAAACCAATATAACACATTATATAGGAAAAATTCTCAAAGGTGAAAAATCATTATATCCACATTAGGTCCACATTAGGTCCTTAGTGAAAAAAGAAAAAGTGAAAAAAAGTCCAATTGAACGTTCTCTTGTAGATGAAAAGTGATTCACAAAAAAGGTGCTTCAAGGTGCTTTCCCCATATAAAACACGCCTCTTACAAGAATGGCTGGATCTCAAATCATAAATGTAGGAGATAAGGGTATGAGGACACACGAGATACATTGTAACAAAGTGGAGCAATTATCTTACAAGGAGGTAGTGCCCTTATAGGAGCCTAACAAGTGGGATATCCCTGGTGGCTGAAACCCATGTGAGCGAGTTTCAGATCTCCATAATAATTTGAGATCCAGCCATTCTGGTAAGAGGCAAGTGTTTTATGTGGGGAAACCCATGTGAGCGAGTTAGATCTCTATAATTTGAGATCCAGCCCTTCTGGTAAGAGGCAAGTGTTTTATGTGGGGAAAGCACCTTTTTATGAATCATTTTTCATCTACAAGAGCACGTTTGATTGGACTTTTTTTCACTTTTTTCAGGACTTAATGTGGATATATTGATTTTTCACCTTTGAGAATCTTTCATATATATTGTATGTTATTGGTTTACAACATAGAGCATTTAATAGGTTGAGCACTTATATATTTTTTACATATTTAGTTAGTCATGTATTCAGATCTAATAAGTAGCAGCACCTTTAATAATATTCACTTGTTTTTTTTATAGTTTGGGTGAGCGCAAAATATTTTTATATATACAGTGTATAATATGTCCCAGCTTTTATCAAAAACCGTTATAGGGCCCACTGACACCAACCTCCATCTTAAATGCAATCCACCTTCATATTTTGGGATTTACTAACTGGTTTCACGTCTATCTGTAGAGGTAATTGGATTAAACTTGAATGACTTCTCTCCAAATTTAACAAATGCTACTGCTACTTAGATTAATCATTATGAAGCCCGATAGTACTTGACCCTACTCCAACTGGAGGGTCTACTATGAATATAGTTACAAGATTGTACACTTCGGCAGGTGTATCAAGAATACTTTATTTGAACTAAAAATAAAGTAAAACTAATTAATATATAAAGTAACTATGTAATAGACTACAACCCTTTTAACGTTTAACAAAGGCCAATTCTTTTTGTGGGAAAGATTAGAACTTCAATGGGGTTTTATATCTGAGTTGATAAGATTTTAGGTGGTAACTTAGACAGGAAGTGAAAAGCATTCTCCCCAAGGGTAAAAAGCCAGGTATAATCTGACAGGCATCCTAACTATCCACTATCCAAAACTAACATGCACAGCAAGAGTTAAAACAAGACCCAGGAATCATGTATTAATATATAGATACATTTCACACATAAAAACGAAACAGCAACAAGCTTGTAAGATTAGTCCTGAAAAAATATAATTCCAACTTGCGAAAATGATATTGGAAGAGCTCTATGTTTAGACTCTGGTGCCTGTCTAATCAGCTTTCTTTTTTAAGAAGGTCACAAAGCAGATAAGAATAAGCTGATTATTTGGTTCCTGTTATAAGTTGTTTTTGTGTTTGGTCTGCGGATAATGATAATAAAAAAAAGGCTGTTTCTTTCAGACCAATTTCAGTCTCTAAAGCTTGTTAACCATATACACCAGAGCTCGACAATCCCCAGGCGCCAGGGCGCCATGGCGACTAGAATTAGTGACCTGGCGCCCGGGGCAGCCCATCTGGGGTATCCTGTCTCGGTGCGGACCCCCCTCCTCGGCCCGCGATTGCGTCGGGCCGCGCCGGCCGGTAATCGAGGCCGCGGCTTTGCGGCCTTCTGCAAGCCTATGCTTCCTTCTAAGATCTTGGCGCCATCTAGTGGTGGCCGTTGGTATGACATCCAGCAATGCTAATGGAGCCCTGCCTGCTGCCTCCATTTACACAGGCGAATAGAACCAAAATACACACACATATTTTATATATATATATATATATATATAATTAGTAATATGTGTATGTATGCTTTTGGTTGTAGTCTGTGTACATTTTAAGATAGCTTTTTTTTTTCAATATAAAAATTAACCATTGTCGGTCGTTATTGATCGTCTTTTTTTTTTCTCCTCGCGCTGTCAGGGCGAGGAAAAAAAAAATAGCCGATTACCGGCTGTGTTGACGTCACGCTATCAGCTGTCATTGGCTGACAGCTGATCACGTGGTAAGGGGTCGGGATCGACCCCTTACTCGGATTGGTGATCCAGCGAGTCTCACAGACTCGCTGATCAGAGCAGGGGGCGCGCGCAGGCCGCTCGTACAGGGGACAACGTCATAGGACGTGGTCCCGGCAAAGCAGAACGACGGCTACAGCGCGGATCTCAAGAAGTTAAAAAAAAAAAAACTGGCTCCTAACTTTTTGGGCTGGCTCCTAGATTCCAAGCAAATTTGTCAAGCCCTGATATACACTATGTGCAGAATGGCATTAAACCATTAATATCTGCTTTCTTTGCCTCATTATATGAAGCTGGTGAGCTTGGCGCGCTGTCAGTACTGTCAGACAAAATAAAAATAGAGGGGCACACCATAACATCATTTTGCTACAGAAAACATAGAAAAACTCATGAGTAAAGACACCTAGGGATAACACAAACTGCTTTGTAGGAACAAACAGTATTCATAATTTGGAACATTGCTGGCTATGTCTGATGGACTGTTGGGTGATGGTAAGCACCAACTTCTTGAAAAATGGCCCCTGAGCAGAATCTGATTGTTCTCTTTGCTATGGAATAGAGAGCAGATGGAAGGATTAAAGTGCCAAATTTGTGCCATTGTTTCTATCATGCAATAATTGCTGCAGGTCCTGAAATTGCAACACGTTTCAGGATAGACAGATATCTCCTGCATGTAATATTAGGGAGAAATCTACCAACCTAGGGCAGCTTTACAGTTACAATTGTTCTGATGCCACCTGCTGTAACCTTGATGATGGGTGAACAGTACACTTTGTAAGCCTATCGACAGGGACAGATGTCCCAAGGGGCCTGGTGAAAATGTGTACGGCCTTTATATGTTCCAACAGACTTATAGAGAAGATTTTGGGGTTGATTTACTAAAGAGTGGACAGTTTTGACTTTTCAATGTAAATTTCAGATTCTACATTTGAAGTTGAATAACTAAAAGAGTAGAGGCTGTTCAATCAGCAATGTGAATGTTAGAAATAAGATGAACCGGTATTTTCTTTGAACGCCTAATCTTGTGCTAGCAAGAATTCCGATTTTTCCCAGGCACATAATTGGGTATACATTAAGAACACACTGTACCCGATTTACTTTCCCTTTGCAATGTGATAATTCTTTACTTCTCTAGTAAATAAGCTCCTAGCATAGAGAATGATCACTTAATCTGATGAATAAGGACTTATGAACACAGGTGTGTTAAAATACTGCCTTCTACACTGAATCTTTCTGCAAGAAGCTGGCAGGAAAATCCAGCATAAAAAAATGTATAACATTTAGAGGTGTATGTGTGGAAACTCTATTCTATTGGTTAGAATAATCATTTGGAATAGCCACTAGAATGAGTTTAAGTACACATGCACACCTTTACACGTTTGCATGTGTAAGTGTGTAATTTATGCCAGTAAGCCACTCTGTGCACACATGTTTTGGTGTTTTTATGCCCTAGAATGCTGTAAAATATGGATCTTAATGCCACAATGTGCATCGACACACTGGCTAAAATAGATCTGCACTAAGAGGCAATAAAAAATGCCTCTAAAAGTGGTGTTTTTTTTTTTTTGCGTGTGCATAAAGCCTAAGACCCCTTTCACAGGGGGCACAGTCCGTTTGGATCAGCAGGGTATCTTTTTCGCTGATTCCCGGCTGATCAGAGCAGAGTGTGCCAATGACAGATCTGTGACAGCTCAGTTTATACAGAGCGCACACGGACAGAGCCCGCTTTTCTCTATGGGTGGCTGAACGTAAATGAAATCTGTCTGTTTATACCTGGCTTCCCTCTGATCTAATTCGCCTAGATGGAGGAGGATGGATTTACATACTGTAACCTGGGGGACAGGTAGCAGGTACAAAACTCCCTGGGATGAGCTGTTTAGTAAGGCACAGATACCAAATCCACTTGAGGTAGTGAAAACAGTGCTGGGTTTATTTGATTTAAATACAAGTCCATACACAGGTGCTGCACAGTCTTCCAGAAAACACATCAAAACAGAAATAACCAAACAAAAGTCCTAGCCGTGTCTCGGCTCTAACTATAACATACACCGTCTCTAACTATCAGGCTGAGCAAGCCTACCGCTTGTCAGCTTCTGTAAAGAGTTTTTAAAGGGTTTTACCAACCTTTTGGCTCCTCACAAACCATCCCTGTTTGTGTGTCCCAGGCAGAGAGCAAAGGCTGTTTTCTCAGGTGAGCTTAAATTAGCCTGGAGAGGAGGACTAAGATCCGAACTGGATCATGTCTCAGAGACCTCTGAATGTATATGAGAGGAGCCTGGGAGATGTATAAACCCCGAACAGGACTTCTCCTGGCTCTCTCTGGGACGCTCTGCTACATATCCTCCCCCCTTGTTTCAACCCCAGGGTTGGAACACCTGTGGCCCAACAGGAGTGAACACGGGACAGGGCATCTACATTCCCCATCTCCACACCTGGCCTGTGTTTTACGGTGAAGGAGTAATCCTGTAGAGCCAAAAACCACCGGTTCACTCGTCTATTAGTCTCCTTCTTTTGGGCCATCCATTTCAGGGGAGCATGGTCAGTTATTAAGTCAAACTGGCGCCCTAACAAATAGTACCTGAGCGCGTCCACGGCCCATTTTATGGCTAAACATTCTTTTTCAATGACTGCATACTTTTTCTCATGGTCATTGAGCTTTCTGCTTAGGTACACGACAGGGTGTTCTTCCCCATTGTATACCTGTGACAGTATCGCCCCGATACCAACATCAGACGCATCCGTCTGAACCAAAAACTCTCTGGAGAAATCGGGAGAGTACAGTACTGGCTGTGCACACAGAGCCTTCTTCAGGACCTGGAAAGACTCCTCTGCTACTGGGGACCATTTCACCATTACAGAGTCTTTCCCTTTCGTAAGGTCTGTCAGAGGGGCAGCTATAGTTGCACAATTTGGGATAAATCTTCTATAATACCCGCAATACCAAGAAAGGCCCTGACCTGCTTTTTGTTTGCAGGGCGTGGCCATTCCTGGATGGCTGCTATTTTACTCACTTGAGGTTTTATGACACCACGGCCAATAGTGTAGCCCAAATACTTGGCTTCCTCTAGACCAATGGCACATTTTTTTGGATTTGCCGTAAAACCTTCTTTGAAGAGGGAATCAAGAACAGCCTGGACACGAGGCAAGTGAGACTCCCAATCAGTACTATGTACCACTATGTCATCTAGATAGGCTGCTGCATATCGTCGGTGGGGTTTTAGGGTCCTGTCCATGGCCCTCTGAAAGGTCGCGGTGGCATTTTGCAACCCAAAAGGCATTTTTTTGTATTGAAAGGAACCGTCTGGGGTCACGAACGCAGTCTTCTCTTTGGCGCTACCAGTTAGCGGTACTTGCCAATACCCTTTTGTCAAGTCCACAGTGGTAAGATAGCGAGCCTTGCCAAGTCGGTCTATAAGTTCGTCTACTCTGGGCATTGGGTATGTGTCAAACTTTGTCACCGCATTAAGTTTCCTGAAGTCGTTACAGAACCTCCACGTGCCATCCGGTTTTGGGACTAACACGATGGGGCTAGACCAGTCACTATTGGATTCCTCAATGACATCCAGCTCCAACATTTTTTTAACTTCCTTGCTGATGTCCTTTCTCCTCGCTTCAGGAATTCGGTAAGGTTTGAGCTTGACACGTACCCCAGGTTCAGTAACAATATCATGCTGAACTGCTGAAGTCGTGCCAGGTAACTCTGAAAATTTCTCTCTATTCCTTATCAGGAATTCTCTAGTGTCCTGTTTTTGGGAATATGAGAGGGTGTCTGGAATCGTGACCTCAGGGATGAGAGGGGACTCAGTACCCGTAGGCGTTACTGGGAGAGGCCTCGCAGTTAACGCCATTCTATCCTTCCAGGGTTTTAACAGGTTTATATGGAAAACCTGTTCGGGCTTCCTTTTCCCTGGTTGATAAACCTTGTAGTTGACCTCCCCAACTCTCTCAATTACTGCAAAGGGACCCTGCCACTTAGCCAGGAACTTGCTCTCAACAGTGGGAACTAACACCAGGACCCTGTCACCAGGTGAGAAAACACGGAGTTGTGCCCCCCTGTTATATATTCTCTGTTGGGCTGCCTGGGCCTGCAGTAAGTGTTCTTTTACCACTGGCATGATTGCTGCAATCCTCTCCTGCATTTGGGTAATATGCTCAATGACACTTTTATGGGGTGTTTGTTCTCCCTCCAAGTTTCTTTG
>JAQSEC010001741.1:0-10324 GCA_028564925.1 Lithobates sylvaticus
TGCTCCCTCAGCTGGGCGTGTGCCACACCATGCACACAGTGCCTATCACAGTGCCACACCATGCCACCACAGTGTCATACAGAAACAACCACTTGGTTGTACACTGTAGAAAATCTGCAGCATGTTGCATTGTAATCTATATTACAGTTTCTAAAAACAGAACATAACATACAACAGAACATACTTCCAAAGCCTGCCCTTCCCCTCTCTCAGGAGAAACTGCTATCCAAAACGAGGCTGTGAAGACAGGAGGAGATCTGAGGAGGGCTTGGGGCGGGGCTGGGCAGGTCTAGGCATGTCTGTCTAATGCCGCGTACACACGTGCGGACTTTGTCCGCCGGACCTAGTCCAGCGAACAATCCGCCGGACTTTCCAGCGGGGCTTCGCCGGACTTTCCGAGCGTGTGACTTGCCCACACACGCGCGGACTTCTCCGGCGGACAATCCGCTGGCCAAAGTCCGCGGGACTTTTGAAAATGAACGGACTTGCCCACACACGGAGCAGTCCGTTCATTTAGAACGTAACTTCAGGTTACGTAGCTAGCGTAGGCAGTAAATGCCGCCGCGCTAGCTCCATCACCTGGAATGGATTTAAAGGGACTCCCCACGCCGAAAAACGGCGTGGGGGTTCCCCCCAAATCCATCTCAGACCCTTATCCGAGCACGCAGCCTGGCCGGCCAGGAAAGGGGTGGGGACGAACGAGCGTCCCCCCCCCCCCCCTCCTGAGCCGAACCAGGCCGCGTGCCCTCAACATGGGGGGTGCCCTGGGGAAAGGGGGCGAAGAAGAAGAAGGCGCCGGCGGCGCGGAAAACGACGACCGCCGCAAGAACAGAAGAGACCCCGGAAGACCCCGAAGGTGGATCGAGACCCCCAGACGACGGCGGCGAAGACGAAGAAGGTAGCCGGACTTCTCCGCTCGGTAAAAGAGCTAGGTAAATGGCGGAGGAGTCTGGCGAGAAGACCCCCAAGACGGAAGAAGACCCCCGGAGCTGTGCAATAAAATATTTTTTCAAAAGTGTGTGTGTTTTTTTACTTTACATTTTACACCTTAGGTGAATGGGTAGGGGTACATCGTACCCCATACTCATTCACATAGGGTGGGGGGCCGGGATCTGAGGGCCCCCTTAGAAAAGGGGGCTCCCAGATTCCGATAAGCCCCCACCCGCAGACCCCGACAACCAACGGCCAGGGTTGTCGGGAAGAGGCCCTTGTCCTCATCAACATGGCCAGGCTGCGTGCTCGGATTAGGGTCTGAGATGGATTTGGGGGGAACCCCCACGCCGTTTTTTCGGCGTGGGGAGTCCCTTTAAATCCATGCCAGGTGACGGAGATAGCGCGGCGGCATTTACTGCCTACGCTAGCTATGTAACCTGAAGTCACGTGCTAAATGAACGGACTTGCCGATGAGTGGCAAGTCCGTTCATTTTCAAAAGTCCGGCGGACTAGCCTACTAACGGCGGGATTGTCCGCCGGACTGCCAAGTCCAGCGGATAATTTTAAAACAAAACTTAAAACTTTGGTCCGCCGGACTTTTGTGAAAAAAAGTCAGCCGACGCCCACACACGAGGGGATTGTCCACTGGACTTGAGTCCAGAGGATAATCCCGCGGGATAGTCCCTTCGTGTGTACGCGGCATAAGAAGGAGAGGAGGGATGTGGGCGGGGCTGGGCAGGTCTAACATGTCTGTCTAAAAAGGAGAGAAGGGATGGGGCGGGGCTGGGCAGGTCTAGGCATGTCTGTCTAAGAAGGAGAGGAGGGATGTGGGCGGGGCTGGGCAGGTCTAAACATGTCTGTCTAAAAAGAAGAAGAGGGATGTGGGTGGGGCTGGGCAGGTCTAGGCATGTCTGTCTAAGACGGAGAGGAGGGATGGGGCGGGGCTGGGCAGGTCTAGGCATGTCTGTCTAAAAAGGAGAGGAGGAATGGGGGCAGGTCTAGGCATGTCTGTCTAAAACGGAGAGGAGGGATGTGGGCGGGACTGGGCAGGTCTAGGCATGTCTGTCTAAGAAGGAGAGGAGGGATGTGGGCGGGGCTGGGCAGGTCTAGGCATGTCTGTCTAAAAAGCATAGGAGGGATGTGGGCGGGGCGTGTATCAGATTTGTATCATTTTCAGGAAGTGAGAGGCCCCCAGGCAGAATTCAGAAATAAGGAAGTAAGGATGTCCCTGAAGAACAGGAAGAGGCTGATTGTCTGGCTTTGATTAGACTTTCTAAGCGACACAATCAGCTATACAGAAAATTAATAATGTCAAAGATAAAGATATTTTACATATAATTAATAGAAACATTTTCATTTTTGACTGGACTTCCACTTTAAGGCCGTAAGGTGGAAGTGACGTCAGAGGTCGCTCCGGTCCTCCAGGGGCATAGAGTCCAGTGGGGGGGCCATCTTGCCCTCACTCGACTTCCTGACCATCGTTTCACAGGGAAAGAAAGATATCACTGCTCCAGGAGGATCAACCACAAGTAGATCTCTTCACCAGTTGAGAAGCCACAGGTGCTGGCAAATGCATGTAGCAATAGATAGGAAGTAGTTCTGGACAGCCGCACTCCAAAAAAATGCCTTTTATTCAAGGGATTTCGCACTACAGGCCACACTGACGCGTTTCGCACTACAGGCAGTGCTTAATCATAGCTTATGATTAAGCACTGGCTGTAGTGTGAAACGCGTCAGTTTCCCTGTTCTGCTGTGGCATGTATTTTTGTTTGTAGCTTTTGAATGAAAGGCATTTTTTTGGAGTGTGGCTGACCAGAACTACTTCCTATCCATCGTTTCATAGGAATAGATCGCATTTTTTCTGCTACCGGCGGCTCCGGTAAGCAGGAGAAAATGACCAGGAAGCAACGGGAGCGGCCCGCTGCCCATAAAAGTGGTCCCAGGGGTGGATTCGAAAGAGGATCGTCCACTGATTAAAAAATACCAAGGTTTACGGCAAGTAATGACGTGTGTATATATATATATATATATATATATATATATATATATATATATATATATATATATATATATATATATATATATATATGCAGTGGGCGGTCCATAAGTGAGTAAAGAAACAAGTGGCCCAAGGACATCTAGGCCTTTCCTCCCCAGGGGACAAAATGAGACAGTCCTGGGGAAGAGCTAGACGTCCTCTAGCCAGGAAATGAGGTGGGCTCTATCTGACTTGCTGCAGCTTCTCATGCACATTGTGAGAAGCTGACAGTGTGCATTGAATTCAGAGTAAGCAATTCCAGTAGAGGAGAGGAGCCAATAAAACTGTGCAAGACTGAAGGAAGGGTCAGATTTTAGCTTTCAAAGTCGTAGTAAACTTAGATTTTTAACCTGTATCTACAGTACTGTAAGTACTTTGAATATCTCCTAAACTTGTGGGGTTTAGGAGTTATTCACATGGCCTCCAGCCAATGACCTCCCCGATGCACGTGCATAGCTCTGCATTCACTGAGTGTGCCCTGAGAGCGCCATGCCGCGACGTTGACGCCAGTGCGCATGCGAGGGAGAGATATCATCATGGCCTGCCCATTCAAAAGCCAGAGAGTGCAAACCTGGAAGAAAGACCGGGTGAAGACAGTAGCACCAGGAGCTATGGCAGCTCAGCATGGGAGGGTTCCATTTTACAGGTAAGTATCATACTTTTAGATTGTAAGCTCTAACGAGCAGGGCCCTCTGATTCCTCTTGTACCAAATTGTAATGTAATTGTAATGTCTGCCTTTATTTTGTTAAGCACTGCGCAAACTGTTGGCGCTAAATAAATCCTGTATAATAATAATAATACTGAGCTAGTATGAGTTTACTACTGCTTTAATGATGCCCAATACCAAGAGCAAAAATGTAATACAGTATATTGCAGCTTTATATATAAACCCTTTGCTACGATTCAGATAGTGGAAAAAAAAACTCCCAAAAAAAAAATCACTGCTATTACTTTAATCCCTCTTTAACCCCCTCAATACAGGGCACTTACACCCCCTTCCTGCCCAGGCCATTTTTCAGCTTCCAGCGCTGTCACACTTTGAATGACCAATTGCGCGGTCATGCTACACTGTACCCATGTGAAATTGTTAGCATTTTCTTCACACAAATAGAGCTTTCTTTTGGTGGTATTTAACCACTTCAGCCCCGGAAGATTTGGCTGCTGAATGACCAGGCCATTTTATGCGATTTGGCACTGCGTCTCGTTAACTCACAATTAAAGGTCATGCAACGATGCACCCAAACAAAATTGATGTCTTTTTTTTTCCCACAAATAGAGCTTTCTTTTAGTGGTATTTGATCATCTCTGCAGGTTTTTATTTTTTGCCCTATAAACAAAAAAAAAAGAGCGACAATTTTGAAAAAAACACAATATTTTGTACTTTTTGCTATAATAAATATCCCCATTTTTTTTTTTTTAAAAAAAAAAGCAAATTTTGTCTTCGTTTAGGCCAATATATATTCTTCTACATATTTTTGGTAAAAAAAATCGCAATAAGCGTATATTGATTGGTTTGCGCAAAAGTTAGAGCGTCTACAAAATAGGGGATAGTTTTATGGCATTTTTATTATAAATTCATTTTTTTACTAGTAATGGTGGCGATCTGTGATTTTTATCGGGACTACGACATTATGGCGGACACGTAGGACAATTTTGACACAATTTTAGGACCATTGGCCTTTTTACAGCGATCAGTGCTATAAAAATGCATTGATTACTGTAAAAATGTCACTGGCAGTGAAGGGTGTTAACCACTAGGGGGCGATCAAGGGGTAATGTGTTCCCTATTGTGTGTTCTAACTGAAGAGGGGAGGGGACTGTGTAGGGGAGATGACAGATCGCTGTTCATACTCTGTATGAACAGACCATCTGTCTGTTCTCCCCTCAGAGAATCGGAAACTGTGTGTTTACACACACAGATCCCGGTTCTCGGTGTGCCCCGAGCGATTGCGGGAGCCCGTGGTGATCGCGACCGCCGGGCACTCGCATCGGCTCCGTGTGCCAGCAGGGGGCCGAATATGTTACCAACGTAATAGACATGTGCACAATAGAAAAATTTGTTTAGTTTCGTTTCTGTTCGTTTCCGTTGATTCGTAACGATTCGTAATTTCGTAAGTCGTCGGTGTTCGTATTCGTAACGATTCGTATTTTCGTAAGAGTTATTTTTTCGTTGATTCGTTTTTCCGTTAGTTTTTATTTTCGTTTATTCTAAATTCGGACGCATTCGTATTTTCATAGATTTAGTTACATTCTTACTTTCGTAAGATTGATTTATTCGTACTTTCGTAACATTGTTTTCGTAGATTCATAATTGGAGCATAATTCATAATTTTATGTAATGTGTATGCTATTATTACATTGTAAGAGACACAGAAAATTACGAATCGAAAAGTTACCAATGTACAAATTTTTTCGTTCAATCCATTCGAAGCACGTTAAGCAGCGCCATTGTAAAGCCCCATACACACGCGCGGACAATCCGTGGACCAGGTCCGTCGGACCATGTCCGTCATACTTTGTCTGATGTTGGTTTTGCGTACACACGATCGGACAAAGTTGTCGGAAAATCCGATCATTCTGAACGTGGTGACGTTTGTTGCCTACGACGGGACTACGTAGAGGCTAGTAGCCAATAGCTTTGGTCTTGTAATGTGATCTGAGCATGCGTAGCACTTTGTCCGGTCGGACAAGCGTACACACGCTCGGATTTGGTGTGATCGGACCGGGTTGACGGCAAATCTTTCCAGCAGGAGATAAGACTTTGTCCGACGGACAAACCGACGAACACTGTCCGATGGTGCATACACACGGTCTGATTTTTCAACAACCTTGTCCGATCGGACCAAATTGATGAAAAAGTCCGACCGTGTGTATGGGGCTTTAGAGACACTGAAAATTACGAATTGCAAAAAAAAAAAAGTTACGAAAGTACGAATTTTTTCGTTCAATCCATTCGAAGCACGTTAAGCAGCACCATTGTAAGGGACACGGAAAATTACCAATTCAACAAAAAAAAAAGTTACGAATGTACGAATTTTTTCGTTCATTTTGATTTTCGTTGTTCCTGTTTTCGTTTTTCGGATTTTCTTCTTTCGTAGTTTCGTTGTTTCTAATTTGGTTATTTCGGATTTTCGTTGTTTTTCATATTCGTTCGATTCGATAATTCGTTATTCGTTAAAATTTTTAGCGAATCATTCGTTCATTCGTACGATAACGAATGAACGGATATAACGAATTTTAACGAAAAACTGGAAAAAACCGAACGGATTGCACATGTCTACAACGTAACATGATGGCAATTTGCGCAGCCGAGCCATGTTGACGCAGTATAAATGCGGTGGCTGGTTGGCAAGCGGTTAAGGAAACTGGTTTATTTTCGCCCTGTAGAGTGTTTGTAAAATACACATTGTGGCCCCTGGAGACATTGGAGACCCCTGATCGAAGTCAACCAGAAACCTTGCTGTAGTGGAAAACAAACTCATATTTCAAATGTGCCTCTTGTTAGTTCCGTTCCCAGTAGGACCCCGATACCCCCAGTTCAGCCGAAGTAGCATTTTCCATACATCTATTTATATTTCATAAGCCTCGGCACGTGTGCTGCCTCAATCTTATCGATATCTTGGTATGGACTTCGGCTCATAAAAATATCCGCGCCTTCTTATAGACTTGGACTCATAAAATATTCACTAGAACTGAAAATCCCGTCCTGTAGAAGTAGATCCACTGTAATTAAAGAGATTATCTTCCACTGTTATATTCATCTGGCAATTACACCAGCGTAATGAGCCATAGTCAGGCAACAGTCCATTGATATAACAATATAATTAAGTGTTTTATTTTGAGACGTACTGTAGATGTATAATTGTGCAATTATTTTGCTAAATATATCCAATAAATGGATTGACCCTCCTGGCCTCTCCAAGGTGAAGGAGATGGAGGGAGATTTCCATTCCAAAAATCCTTTCATGTGAAACACAGAAATCGCTTTATTATTTAACGCTGGATGGAACTTCTAGGGAAGTTATGGAATGACTGAGCCTATATATTAAAGCAGACCTTGCATTTCAGCAGCTCAGTCTGTTGACATGATTAACCAGAAAGTGCAGCTTTAAAGCTGAGTGACAGACTGGGATCGGGATGGGTGATAGTCCACCAGCCAATCCGTAGCATAGGTTGCTCTGCACCTGCCTGGCTCTACAAGGTTCAGAGGTGCACTGATGGGATCACCCGCCGATGTAAGGGTGCACTCGGATGGGGATACCTCCAGATGTAAGGGTGCACTCGGATGGGGATACCTCCCGATGTAAGGGTGCACTCGGATGGGGATACCTCTCGATGTAAGGGGGCACTTGGAGGGAGACACCCACCGATAGAAGGGGGCACTTGGATGGGTACACCCCCCGATGTAAGGGGGTACTTTGATGGGGACATCCACCCACGTAAGGGGGCAGTCTGATGGGGACACCCCCCAATGTAAGGGGGCACACTGATGGGGACATCCACCGACGTAAGGACGCACTCGGATGGGGATACCTCCCGATGTAAGGGTGCACTCGGATGGGGATATCTCCTGATGTAAGGGTGCACTCGGATGGGGATATCTCCTGATGTAAGGGGACACTCGGCTGGGGACATCCACCGACGTAAGGGGGCACTTGGATGGAGACACCCCCCGATATAAGGGGGCACTCAGATGGGGACATCCACCGACATAAGGGGGTACTTGTATGGGGACACCCCCCGATGTAAGGGGGCACTCTGCTGGGACACCCCCCATGTAAGGGAGCACTCTGATGGGGACACATCCCCCCCCCCCCCTGATGTAAGGAGGCACACTGATAGGGTGCACTCTGATGGTAACATCTGTAAGGGGGCACTCACTGGAGTTCTGAGCTATGGAGGGGGTGGGAGCTGCTGGCTCAGGCTCTCAGCAGCTCGCTGAGAGGCCGAGCCGGGTGCCAGTCCAGGCATGTGGGCGGTGCCCGACCATATGCTTGTGATCTTTCCCGTGGTGATGGAGGCGGCTGGAGAGTTGAAGTGGGATATTGAACCTTACGATGGTAGAAATACTTTTTTCATCCAAGAGTCTTACGAAGAATTTTCCTTGGGTCCCACTGCTTCCGATCTTTTACTTCTTTGTAACAAGGAACTGCTGATCTATTGATTGGATGACTACACTCACTCTATCATTGGAGTTCGTGATTCTGGTGGCCTTATGTGATGAGTGCCTGTTAGAAGTTGTGTCCCGTGTTTGGATCATCTTTAATCCACCATCAGTGTTTGCAGAGCGAAGCTGTGATGCCTTGTTATTGATTAACACATGCCCATCTATCACTACTTTCTGGTAAACAGATTGGATACACATTCGGTGTTGTGTGCTTTTTCCATACACACTGAAGCTGGTGAAGGGTTCCTTTTCATCTTTCCCTTCTTAAAAAAATTGATTACCTGAAATAGGGCTGCATATGGACTTTGATTTATTATTGTTTGCCGATCAACAAACTGTGCTGACTGCTTTTTTAAAGATTATTTTTGCATAGTAGTGCGGATACCCACCTTCTTGTATTTTTATGTGATCTTTCCCAAGCCTGGACCGGCTCTGGGACTTCTCCCGCTGTCTGCTGAAAATAGGTCTCAGGAGTGCAAAGCGAACTACACTCCTGTGATCCATACAAGTACAGCCAAACAAGCTTTGGCTGTACTTCTCCTTTAATCCAACTCAACTAACCACATGAGTTCTCATACCCCTTGTGTACCAGGCCCATATTTACATGCTGCATGTTTGCCAATAACATTATTTAGGATAACGAACTAAAACATACATTGTTTTTTGTTTTGTTCTTTTAACTAGATTTTCCTTTGGCAATATTTTTTGCAAACATTTTATTTTCTGTGGAATATATAGACAAAAAGAAGCGTAGCACTGTCTCCGTAGGGCTTTGCTGTGTGTTGACTTCTTAGGCCTCTCTCTGATTACCTCCAGCCAGGGCTGATCCTAGGGTCACAGACGCCTGGGTGCAGAAATATTTCTGGCGCCCCCACGTGGGCGTGGTCATCTTACCAACTCCTCCCCTTTACAAATGTTTCTATGACAACGACTTCAACACAGAGATGTTCCCGTAAGAAGTCTTCGTTACCCTGGGATCCTCCCATGATCTTTTACCAATAAATAAAATACAGGAAGAGCGTACACTAATGAGACCTGGAGGGGAGTCTCTCTGATGCACACAGAGGGGGCTTCTGTTAGAGAGTCTATTAGAAAGAGCCCCCAGACATAGTACAGGAGATGGTCAGAGACTGTAGACATGATACTAGAGACGGTCAGAGACTGCAATCATAGTACAGGAGATGGTCAGGCTGCACACAATACAGGAGATGGTCAGAGACTGCAGACATGTTACAAGAGATGGTCAGAGACTGCAGACATGTTACAAGAGATGGTAGTAAATAATGGCCGATCGGCCCTCTCACCTGACCCAGCGATACAGCAACAACGGTTCCTCTGATCAGGAGTCAGCTCACTCTGAATTGCCCGTGGCGACTCCGCTGGGTAGAGCCCAGACCTGTATTCCTGCAATGACTCTATTCCTTCCTCCACCAGGGATGGCGCCAGGCTGTGTGGCTTTTTCTCTCTCTGATGGTGTCCTCTCAGCACTGCCCTCTCCCTCTGGAGTCCTGGGTGCCCTTCCCTGAAAGCTTCCCCGGGCTCCTGGCTTTCTCTCTCCCATTCAGCTGAGCATGCTGTTTGGGCTGCAGTTTCCGTGTTACAGTGGGGCTGCCAGTCCTTGGGACCACATGTCCCACAATCCTTTTCTTTGCTCCTTTGTTTTTTCTTCCCTGGCCGTTATGAAGGCGGGGGAAAAAACATAGTGCGCCGCTCACTAGTACAGCATCGCACGAGGAGGTGAGGGAGAGGGGAAATAAGAGACCGCAGCTGCAGTGGCATCACTAGGGTTGGTGTCACCTGGTGCAGTAAAACATGGTATCACCCCCTCCACCAACTATAGTCGTCCCTCAGTACAGACCCCACTCCATTAAGTATAGACCCCCCCTCCGTCAGTGCAGACCCTTCACTAAGTATAAATACCTCCCTCACGACAGACCCCCCCCCATTAGTATAGACCCCCAGGACAAAACACCCCCCTTTATCAGTATAGACCCCCCTCAGGACAACCCTTTCCCCCCTACATTAGTACAAACCCCCCAGAACAAACCACCCCCTCCCCTCCATTAGTACAGACCCCCCAGAACAAACCACCCCCTCCATTAGTATAGACCCCCCAGGACAACCCCCCCCCCACATTAGTACAGACCCCCCCACATTAGTATAGACCCCCCAGGACAAACCCCCC
>JAQSEC010000353.1:0-10237 GCA_028564925.1 Lithobates sylvaticus
CCTACTCCTCCTACTACTCCTACCCTACTCCTACTACTCCTACCCCTACTACTCCTCCTACTCCTCCTACTCCTACTACTCCTACCCCTCCTACTACTCCTACCCCTCCTACTACTCCTACTACTCCTACTACTCCTACTCCTACTACTCCTACTACTCCTACTACTCCTACTACTCCTACCCTACTCCTACTACTCCTACTACTCCTACTACTCCTACTACTACTCCTACCCCTCCTACTACTCCTACCCCTCCTACTACTCCTACCCCTCCTACTACTCCTACTACTCCTACTACTACCCCTCCTACTACTCCTACTACTCCTACTCCTACTACTCCTACTACTCCTACCCCTCCTACTACTCCTACCCCTCCTACTACTCCTACTACTCCTACTACTCCTACTACTCCTACCCCTCCTACTACTCCTACTACTCCTACTACTCCTACTACTCCTACTACTCCTACTACTCCTACTCCTCCTACTACTCCTACTACTCCTACTACTCCTACCCCTCCTACTACTCCTACCCCTCCTACTACTCCTACTACTCCTACTACTCCTACTACTACTACTACTCCTCCTACTCCTACTACTCCTACTACTCCTCCTACTCCTACCCCTCCTACTACTCCTACTACTCCTACTACTCCTACTACTACCTCCTACTACTACTACCCCTACTACTACTACTACTACTCCTACTACTCCTACTACTCCTACCCCTCCTACTACTCCTACCCCTCCTACTACTCCTACTACTACTACTACTCCTACTACTCCTACTACTCCTACCCCTCCTACTACTCCTACTCCTACTACTACTACTACCTACTACTACTACTACTCCTACCCCTCCTACTACTCCTACTACTACTCCTACTACTCCTACTCCTCCTACTACTCCTACCTCTACTACTACTCCTACCCCTCCTACTACTCCTACTACTCCTACTACTCCTACTACTCCTACTACTCCTACCCCTACTACTACTACTACCCCTACTACTACTACTACCCCTACTACTACTCCTACTACTACTACTACTCTACTACTACTACTACTACTCCTACCCCTACTACTACTCCTACTACTCCTACTACTCCTACTACTCCTACTACTACTACTACTACTACTACTACTACTACCCCTCCTACTACTCCTACCCCTCCTACTACTCCTACTACTCCTACTACTCCTACTACTACTACCCCTACTACTACTACTACTCCTCCTACTACTCCTACTACTCCTACTACTCCTACTACTCCTACTACTACTACCCCTCCTACTACTCCTACTACTACTACTACTCCTACTACTCCTACCCCTCCTACTACTCCTCCTACTACTACTCCTACCCCTCCTACTACTACTACTACCTACTCCTACTACTACTACCCCTCCTACTACTCCTACCCCTCTCTACTACTACTACTACTCCTACTACTCCTACCCCTCCTACTACTCCTACTACTACTACTACTACTACTACTACTACTACTACTACTACTACTACTACTCCTACTACTCCTACCCTCCTCTCTCCTACCCCTACTACTACTACTACTACTCCTACTCCTACTACTCCTACTCCTACTACTACTCTACCCTCCTACTACTACTACCCCTACTACTACTACTACCCCTCCTACTACTACTACTACTACCTACCCCTCCTACTACTCCTACTACTACTACTACTACTCCTACTACTCCTACTACTCCTACTACCTCCTACTACTACTACCCCTACCCCTATCCCTACTACTCCTACTCCTACTACTACTACCCCTACTACTACTACTACCCCTACTACTACTACTCCTACTACTCCTACTACTCCTACTCCTACTACTACTCCTACTACTACTACTACTCCTACCCCTACTACTCCTACGCCTCCTACTACTCCTACTACTACTACTACTACTACCCCTCCTACTACTCCTACCTACTACTACTACTCCTACTACTCCTACTACTCCTACTACTCCTACTACTACTACTACTACTCCTACTACTACTCCTACTACCTCCTACTACTACTACTCCTACTACTACTCCTACTACTCCTACTACTCCTACTACTCCTACTACTCCTACTCCTCCTACTACTCCTCCTACACCTACTACTACTACTACTACTACTACCTCTACTACTACTACTCCTACTACTACTACTCCTACTACTCCTACCCCTCCTACTACTACCCCTCCTACTACTCCTACTACCCCTACTACTACTACTACCCCTACTACTACTACTACTACTCCTACTACTCCTACTACTCCTACTCCTCCTACTACTACTACCCCTACTACTACTACTACCCCTCCTACTACTCCTACTACTACCCCTCCTACTACTCCTACCTACTACTACTACTACTCCTCCTACTACCTACTCCTCCTACTACTCCTACTACTACTACGACTCCTACGACTACTACTACTCCTACTACTCCTACTACTACTACTACTACTCCCTACTACTCCTACTACTCCTACTACTACTACTACTCCTCCTACTACTCCTACTACTCCTACTACTCCTACTCCTCCTACTACTACTACTCCTACTACCCCTACTACTACTACTACTACTCCTCCTACTACTACTACCCCTACTACTACTACTACTACTACTACTACTACTACTCCTACTACTACTCCTACTACTACTACTACTCCTACTACTACTACTACTCCTACCCCTACCTACTACTACCTACCCCTCCTACTACTCCTACTACTACTACTACTCCTACTACTACTACCCCTACTACTACTCCTACTCCTACTACTCCTACTCCTCCTACTACTACTACTACTACTCTCCTACTACCCTACCCCTCCTACTACTCCTACTACTCCTACTCCTCCTACTACTCCTACTACTCCTACTCCTACTACTACTACCCCTCCTACTACTACTACTACTCCTACTACTCCTACCCCTCCTACTACTCCTACCCCTACTACTACTACTACTACTACTACTACTCCTACCCCTACTACTACTACTACTACTCCTACTACTACTACTCTACTACTACTACTACCCCTCCTACTACTCCTACTACTACTACTACTACCCCTCCTACTACTACTACCCCTACCTACTACTACTACTACTCCTACTACTCCTACTACTACTACTACTCCTACTACTCCTACTACTCCTACTACTCCTACTACTCTACTACTACTACTACTCCTACTACTACTACTACTACTACCCCTCCTACTACTCCTACTACTCCTACTACTCCTACCCTACTACTACTCTACTACCCCTCCTACTACTCCTACTACTCCTACTACTCCTACCCCTCCTACTCCTCCTACTACTACTACTACTCCTACTACTCCTACTACTCCTACTACTCCTACTACTACTACTACTCCTACTCCTCCTACTACTACCTACCTACTACTACTACTACTACTACTACTACCCCTCCTACCTCTCCTCCTACTCCTACTACTCCTACCCCTCCTACTACTACTACTACCCCTACTACTACTACTACCCCTACTACTACTCCTACCCCTACTACTCCTACCTACTACTACTCCTACTACTCCTCCTACTCCTACTACTCCTACCCCTCCTACTACTCCTACCCCTCCTACTACTCCTACTACTCCTACTACTACTACTACTACTACACTCCTACTACTACTACCCCTACTACTACTACTACTACTACCCCTCCTACTACTCCTACCCTACTCCTACTACTACTACCCCTCCTACTACTCCTACCCCTACCTACTACTACCTACCCCTCCTACTACTCCTACTACTCCTACTACTCCTACTACTCCTACTACTCCTACTACTACTACTACTCCTACTACTACTACCTACTACTACTACTCCTACTACTCCTACTACTACTACTACTACCCCTCCTCCTACTCCTACCCCTACTACTACTACTACCCCTACTACTACTCCTCCTACTCCTACTACTCCTACCCCTCCTACTACTACTACCTCTACTACTCCTACTACTCCTACTACTCCTACTCCTCCTACTACTACTACTACTCCTACTACTACCCCTCCTACTACTACTACCCCTCCTACTACTACTACTACTCCTACTACTCCTACCTCCTACTACTACTACCCCTACTACTACTCCTACTACTCCTACTACTACTACCCCTCCTACTACTCTACCTACTCCTACTACTACTACTACTCTACTACTCCTACTCTACTACTACTACTACTACTCCTACTACTACTACCCCTCCTACTACTCCTACCCCTCCTACTACTCCTACCCCTCCTCCTACTACTACCCCTCCTACTACTACTACCCCTCCTACTACTCCTACTACTCCTACCCCTCCTACTACTCCTACTACCTCCTACTACTACTACCCCTACTACTACTCCTACCCCTACTACTACTACTACTACCTACTACTACTACCTACTACCTACTACTACTACTACTCCTACTACTACTCCTACTACTCCTACTCCTACCCTACTACTACTACTACTACCTACCCCTACCTACTACTCTACCTACTCCTACTACTCCTACTACCTCCTACTACTACTACTACCCCTACTACTACTCCTACCCCTACTACTACTCCTACTACTCCTACTACCTCCTACCTCCTCCTCCTACTCCTACTACTCCTACTACTCCTACTACTCCTACCCCTCCTACTACTCCTACCCTACTCCTACTACTACTACTACCTACCACCCTACTACTACTCCTACTACTCCTACTACTCCTACTACTCCTACTACTCCTACCCCTCCTACTACTACTACCCCTACTACTACTACTACTACTACTACCCCTCCTACTACTCCTACTACTACTACTACTCCTACCCCTACTACACTCTACTACCCCTCCTACTACTCCTACTACTCCTACTCCTCCTACTACTCCTACCCCTCCTACTACTCCTACTACTCCTACCCCTCCTACTACTCCTACTACTCCTACTACTCCTACTACTCCTACTACTCCTACTACTCCTACCTCCTCCTACTACTCCTACTACTCCTACCCCCCCCTACCCCTCCTACTACTCCTACCCCTCCTACTACTCCTACCCCTCCTACTACTCCTACCCTCCTACTACTACTACTCCTACTACTACTACTCCTACTACTCCTACTACTCCTACTCCTACTACTCCTACTACTCCTACTACTACTACTACTCCTACTACTCCTACTACTCCTACTACTCCTACCCCTCCTACTACTCCTACTACCTCCTACTACTCCTACTACTCCTACTACTACTACTACTACTACTACCTACTACCTCTACTACTACTACTACTCCTACTACTCCTACTACTCCTACTACTCCTACTACTACTACCCTCCTACTACTACCCCTCCTACTACTCCTACCCCTCCTACTACTCCTACTCCTACTACTCCTACCTACTACTACTACTCCTACTCCTCCTACTACCTACTACCTACTCCTACTACTACTACCCCTACTACTACTCTACCCCTCCTACTCCTCCTACCCCTACTACTACTCCTACCCCTACTACTACTACTACTCCTACTACTACTCCTACTACTCCTACTACTACTACTACTACTACTACCTACTACCCCTACTACTCCTACCCCTACTACTACTACTACTCCTACTACTCCTACTACTCCTACTACTCCTACCCCTCCTACTACTCCTACCCCTACTACTACTACTACTCCTACTACTACTCCTACCTACTACTACTACTCCTACTACTCCTACCCCTCCTACTACTCCTACTACTACTACTCCTACTCCTACTACTCCTACCCCTCCTACTACTACTACTACTACTACCTCTACTACTCCTACCCCTACTCCTACTCCTACCCCTCCTACTACTCCTACTACTCCTACTACTCCTACCCCTACTACTACTACTACTACTACTACTACTACTACTACTACTACCCCTACTACTACTACTACCCCCTCCTACTACCCTACCCCTACTACTACTCCTACCTACTACTACTACTACCTACCCCTACCTACTACTCCTACTACTCCTACTACCTCCTACTACTACTACCTACTACTCCCTACTACTACTCCTACTACTACTACTACTACTACTACTACTCCTACTACTCCTACTCCTACTACTACTCCTACTCCTACTACTACTACTACTACCCCTACTACTACTACTCCTCCTACTACTACTACTACTCCTACTACTCCTACTCCTACTACTACTCCTACTACCTCCTACTACTCCTACTACTCCTACTACTACTACCCCTACTACTACTACTACCCCTCCTACTACTACCTACCCCCCTACTCCTACCCCTCCTACTACTACTACCCCTACTACTACTACTACTACTCCTACTACTACTCCTACTACTACTCCTACTACTCCTACTACTACTACCCCTCCTACTACTCCTACTACCTCCTACTACTACTACTACTCCTACTACCTCCTACTACCTCCTACCCCTCCTACTACTCCTACTACTCCTACTACTCCTACTACTACCTCTACTACTACTCCTACCCCTCCTACTACTCCTACTCCTCCTACTACTCCTACTACTCCTACTACTCCTACTACCTCCTACTACTCCTACTACTCCTACTACTCCTACTACTCCTACTACTACTACCCCTACTACTACTCCTACCCCTACTACTACTACTACTACTCCTACTACTCCTACTCCTCCTACTACTACTACTACTCTACTACTACTACTACTACTCCTACTACTACTACTACTACTACTACTACTCCTACTACTACTACTACTACTACCCCTCCTACTACTACTACTACTACTACTACTCCTACTACTACCCCTCCTACTACTCCTACCCCTCCTACTACTACTACTACCCCTACTACTACTACTACTACTACTACTACTACCCCTACTACTACTCCTACTACTCCTACTACTCCTACTACTCCTACTACTCCTACTACTCCTACCCCTCCCTACTACTCCTACTACTCCTACTACTCCTACTACTCCTACTACTACTACCCCTCCTACTACTCCTACTACTCCTACTACTACTACCTACTACTACTACTACTCCTACCCCTACTACTACTCCTACCCCTCCTACTACTACTACTACTCCTACTACTCCTACTACTCCTACTACTCCTACTACTCCTACTACTCCTACTACTCCTACTACTCCTACCCCTACTACTACTACTACTACTCCTACTACTACTACTACTACTACTACTACTACTACTCCTACTACTACTACCCCTACTACTACTCCTACTACTCCTACTACTCCTACTACTCCTACTACTCCTACTACTACTACTACTCCTACTCCTCCTACTACTACTACTACTCCTACTACTCCTACTACTCCTACTACTCCTACTACTCCTACCCCTCCTACTACTCCTACTACTACTACTACTACTACTACTCCTACTACTACCTACCTACTACTACTACTACTACCCCTCCTACTACTCCTACTCCTACTACTACTCCTACTACTCCTACTACTCCTACTACTCTACTACTACTACTCCTACTACTCCTACTCTACTACTACTCCTACTACTCCTACTACTCCTACTACTCCTACTACTCCTACTACTCCTACTACTCCTACTACTACTCCTACCCCTCCTACTACTACTACCCCTCCTACTACTACCCCTCCTACTACTACTACTACTCCTACTCCTACTACTCCTACTACTCCTCCTACTACTCCTACCCCTCCTACTACTACTACCCCTACTACTACTCCTACCCCTACTACTACTCCTACTCCTCCTACTACTCCTACTACTCCTACTACTCCTACCCCTCCTACTACTCCTACCCCTACTACTACTACTACTACTACTACTACTACTACTACTCCTACCCCTCCTACTACTCCTACCCCTCCTACTACTACTACCCCTACTACTACTCCTACTACTCCTACCTCCTACTACTACTCCTACCCCTACTACTACTACTACTCCTACTACTCCTACTACTCCTACCCCTCCTACTACTCCTACTACTACTACTACTCCTACTACTCCTACTACTCCTACTACTCCTACTACTCCTACCCCTCCTACTACTCCTACTACTCCTACTACTCCTACTCCTACTACTACTACCCCTCCTACTACTCCTCCTCCTACTACTCCTACTACTACTACTACTACCCCTCCTACTACTCCTACTACTCCTACCCCTCCTACTCCTACTCCTACTACTCCTACCCCTCCTACCCCTCCTACCCCTCCTCCTACTCCTACCCCTACTACTACTACTACTACTCTACTACTACTACTACTCCTACTACTCCTACTACTCCTACTACTACTACCTACTACTACTCCTACTACTACTCCTACTACTCCTACTCCTCCTACTCCTACTACTCCTACTCCTACTACTCCTACTACTCCTACTACTCCTACTCCTCCTACTACTCCTACTACTACTACTACTCCTACTACCTCCTACTACTACTACTACTCCTACTACTACTACCTCCTACTACTCCTACTACTACTACTACTACTACTACTCCTACTACTCCTACTCCTACTCCTACCCCTACTACTACTACTACCCCTACTACTACTCCTACCCCTACTACTACTACTACTACTACCCCTACTACTACTCCTACTACCTCCTACTACTCCTACTACTCCTACTACCTCCTACTACTCTACCTCCTCCTACTACTCCTACCCCTCCTACTACTCCTACTCTCCTACTCCTACTACTCCTACTACTCCTACTACTCCTACTACTCCTCCTCCTACTACTCCTACCCCTCTACTACTACTACTACTACTACTACTACTACTACTCCTACCCTACTCCTACTACTCCTACTACTCCTACTACTACCTACTACCTACTACTACTACTCCTACTACTACTACTACTCTACTACTCCTACTACTCCTACTACTACTACTACTACTACTACTACTACTACCCTACTACTCCTACCCCTCCTACCTCCTACTACTACTTCTACTACTCCTACTACTACTACTACTCCTACCTACCTCTACTACTACTCCTACCCTACTACTACTACTACTCCTACTACTCCTACTACCCCTACTACTACCTACTACTACTACTACTACCTACTCTACTACTACTACTACTACTACTACTACTACTACCTACTACCTACTACCTACCTACTACTACTACTACCCTACTCCTACTACTACTACTACTCCTACTACTACTACTCTACTACTACTACTACTACTCTACTACTACTACCTACTACTACTACCCCTACTACTACTACTACTACCCTACTACTACCTACTACTACTCTACTACTTCTACTACCTACTACTACTACTACTACTACTACTCTACTACTACTACCTACCTACTACTCTCTACTACTACTACTACTACTACCCCTCTACTACTACTACCTACTACTACTACTCCTACCCCCTACTACTCCTACTACTCTACTACTCCTACCCCTACCTACTACTACTACCTACCCTACCCCTACCCTACTACTACTACTCCTACTACTCCTACTACTCCTACTACTCCTACTACTCCTACTACTACCCTAACTACTACCTACCCCTACTACTACTACTACTACCTACTACTACTACTCCTACTACTCCTACCTACCTACTACTACTACCTACTACTACCCCCCTACTACTCCTACCCCCTCCTACTACTCCTACCCCTCCTACTACTACTCCTACCCTACTACCTACTACTCCTACCCTACTACCTACTACTCCTACCCCTCCTACTACTACTCCTACTACTCCTCCTACTACTCCTACTACTCCTACTACTCCTACTACTACTACTACTCCTACTACTCCTACCCCTCCTACTACTCCTACTACTCCTACTACTACTACTCCTACTCCTACTACTCCTACCCCTCCTACTACTCCTACCCTCTCCCTCCTACTACTCCTACCCCTCCTACTACTCCTACCCCTCCTACTACTCCTACTACTACTCCTACTACTCCTCCTACCTCCTACTACTCCTACTACTCCTACCCCTCCTACTACTCCTACCCCTCCTACTACTACTCCTACCCCTCCTACTACTCCTACTCCTACTCCTCCTACTACTCCTACCCCTCCTACTACTCCTACCCCTCCTACTACTCCTACCCCTCCTCCTCCTACTCCTACCCCTCCTACTACTCCTACCC
>JAQSEC010001026.1:0-10362 GCA_028564925.1 Lithobates sylvaticus
TCAAACCCCCCCCAAATGACCCCATTTTGGAAAGTAGACACCCCAAGCTATTTGCTGAGAGCAATGTTGAGCCCATTAAATATTTTTTTTTTTTGTCCCAAGAGATTGAATAATGAAAAAAAAAAAATATATATATTTTTTTTACAAAAAGTTGTCACTAAATGATATATTGCTCAAACATGTCATGGGCATATGTGGAAATACACCCCAAAATACATTCTGTTGCTTCTCCTGAGTACGGGGATACCACATGTGTGGGACTTTTTGGGAGCCTAGCTGCGTACGGAACCCCAAAAACCAAGCACCGCCTTCAGGCTTTCTAAGGGAGTAATTTTTTTATTTCACTTCTCACTGCCAATCACAGTTTCGGAGGCCATGGAATGCCCAGATGGCATAAAACCCCCCAAAATGACCCCATTTTGGAAAGTAGACACCCCAAGCTATTTGCTGAGAGGTATTGTGAGTATTTTGCAGATGTCGCTTTTTGTCACAAAGTTTTGAAAATTGAAAAAAGAAAAAAAAAAATTTTTTTTCTTTACTTTCTTCATTTTCAAAAACAAATGAGAGCTGTAAAATACTCACCATGCCTCTCAACAAATAGCTTGGGGTGTCTACTTTCCAAAATGGGGTCATTTGGGGGGGTTTTGTGCTATTTTGGCATTTTATGGCCTTCGAAACTGTGATAGGTAGTGAGGAGTGAAATCAAAAATTTGCACCCTTAGAAATCCTGAAGGCGGTGCTTGGGTTTTGGGCCCCGTACGCGGCTAGGCTCCCAAAAAGTCCCACACATGTGGTATCCCCATACTCAGGAGAAGCAGCAAAATGTATTTTGGGGTGCAATTCCACATATAACTATGGCATGTGTGAGCAATATATCATTTAGTGACAACTTTTTGAAGAAAAAAAAAATTATTTTTTATTTTTGTCTTTATTCAATCACTTGGGACTAAAAAAAAAAAAATATTCAATGGGCTCAACATGCCTCTCAGCAAATAGCTTGGGGTGTCTACTTTCCAAAATGGGGTCATTTGGGGGGGTTTTGTACTTCTCTGCCATTTTAGCACCTCAAGAAATGAAATAGGCAGTCATAAATTAAAAGCGGTGTAAATTCCAGAAAATGTACTCTAGTTTGTAGACGCTATAACTTTTGCGCAAACCAATAAATATACGCTTATTGGCATTTTTTTTACTAAAGACATGTGGCTGAATACATTTTGGCCCAAATGTTTGACTAAAATTGAGTTTATTAGATTTTTTTTATAACAAAAAGTAGAAAATCTCTTTTTTTTTCAAAATTTTCGCTCTTTTTCCGTTTATATCGCAAAAAATAAAAATCACAGAGGCAATCAAATACCATCAAAAGAAAGCTCTATTTGTGGGAAGAAAAGGACGCAAATTTCGTTTCGTTACAAAATTGCATGACCGCACAATTACCAGTTAAAGTAGTGCAGTGCGAAATTGAAAAAAGACCTCTGGTCCTTAAGCTGACAATTGGTCCGGGGCTGAAGTGGTTAATTTGTTACAGGTGTATTGTTATAGTAATATGAGCAGGCGGGGGGGGGGTCTCCTCTTCTACTGTATATAAATACTTGTCAGTTTGGTTCTAATAAAACAGTCCATGCTAGCATTAAGCAAGTCTTGTCTCGTTTTAGTGCTTGGGAGCGGTTGGAATATCTGAGATCCATATTCAGACTGGGAGGAAGTGATATATGACGAACGCACTCAAGAGGAGTGTAGGGACATTCCGTCACACTAGGTACTAATGATTTGTACAGGTGCAAAATGATATCTCTCTCTCTGGAGTCCATACCTCTCTTAATACAAGAAAGGACTTAGCTCGCTTTGGAAACGGCAGCTTGACATTGCATGCTATTATTAAGCTTATGATCTACCAAAACCCCCAGATCCTTTTACACCATTGATTCCCCCAAATGTACTCCATCTAGAATGTATGATGCGTGCATATTCTTAGCCCCCAAGTGCATAACTTTACATTTATTAACATTAAACCTCATTTGCCACTTAGTTGCCCTATTAGACAGAGCATTGAGGTCGGCTTGTAAATTGGAGACATCCTGTAAGGATGTTATTCCACTGCATAGCTTGGTGTCATCTGCAAAGACAGAAATGTTACTTTGTTACCTATATCATTTATAAATATAATAAACAGTAAGGGTCCCAGCACTGAACCTTGGGGTACACCCCTGATAACCTAAGACCTTATTTAGAGTCATTAACCACTATGCTCTGAATTATGTCTTTTAGCCAGTTTTCTATCCATTTACAAATTGATCTTTCCAAGCCTGTAGACTTTACCTTACACATTAGACGTGTGCGGGGAACTGTGTCAAACCCTTTTGAAAAATCCAGGTATACCATGTCCACAGACACCCCTCTGTCCAAGGTTTTACTTACCCCCCATAAAAATAAATCAGGTTTGTTTTACAACTTCTGTCTTTTATGAATCCAGGCTGTCTGTTGCTTAACCGATCCCGCAAGACATCTTAGCTATACGTCAGCTTGTGGGATCGGGATAGCAGGGGCGTGCATGCCGCCGGAGGCCCGCTGCACTGCAGGGGTGCCGATGCTCGTGGCCTGAGGCCACGATCGATCGCAAGCACGAGGGACAGAACACAGAAGTGTTAACCCCTTCACTGCCAGTGAAGCACTGATCGCTGTATAAATGCCAATGGTCCCAAAAATGTGTCAAAATTGTTGGATGTGTCTGCCATGATATGGCAGTCACGATAAAAATCGCAGACCTTCGCCATTACTAGTAAAAAAAAAATAATAATAAAAATGCTATAAATCAATCCCCTATTTTGTAGATGCTATAACTTTTGTGCAAACCAATCAACATACGCTCACTGCTATTTTTTTACCAAAAATATGTATAAGAATACATATCGCCCTCAACTGAGAAAAAATTAGCTTTTAAAAAAAAAAAAAATGTGTTTTTGTCAAAATTGACGCTCTTTTTTTTTTGTTTATAGTGCACAAAATAGAAACCGTAGAGGTGATCAAATACCACCAAAAGAAAGCTCTATTTGTGTGAAAAAAAAAGACGTAAATTTTGTTTGGGTGCAATGTCGCACGACCGCGCAATTGTCAGTTAAAGCAACGCAGTGCCGAATCTCAAAAAATGGCCCGGTTATTCAGCAGCCAAATCTTCCGGGGCTGAAGTGGTTAACATTTTTTTTTGTGGTCTTTTGTTAAACTCTCTAGTATCTTCCAGACTGTAGAAGTTAAACTAGCAGGTCTATAGTTACTTGGTAAAGACTTTGTTCCCTTTTTAAATATGGGCACCACATTGGCCCTGCGCCAATCCAGTGGTACCATTCCAGTCATTAACGAGTCCCTAAATATTAGAAACAATAGCCTTGAAATGACAAAGCTCAATTCATTTAGGATCCCTGGGTGGATGCCATCTGGTCCAGGTGCTTTATCCACCTTTATTCTGTCCAAATATTTTTGGTCCATAGCACTTTTAAGCCATTGTGGATCGTTTGGGGCAGTGTCACTACCACCCCCATTATGGACAAGAGCTCACCCATTGTATACACAGAGCTGAATAAATTATTTAATAAATTTGCCTTCTCTTTGTCCCCAGTCACCCACTCTAGATTATTTTGTTAAGGGCCTACATGCTCAGACCTGACCTTTTTACTATTACTATATTTGAAGAATTGTTTGTGGTTTGTCCTACTATCTTTTGCAATCTGTCGTTCATTTAGAATTTTGGCATCCTTGATTTCCTTTTTACATATTCTGTTATACTCTTTGTTACATTTAAATGATGATAGCGTTCCTTCATTTTATATTTTTTAAAAGCTCTTTTTTTATTATTTATAGACATTTTAACTTTAGCCTTTTAAACGTATTGCCCATGGGAATATACTTTGCAGTGAGTTTACATACAGTCACTTTGAAGAATTACCATTTCTGTTCTGTATCCATTGATGCCAATATTCCCTGCCAGTCTAAGTCCTGGAGAGCAGCCCTCATCCTTGGAAAATTTGCTCTCTTAAAGTTGTGATTTTATCTCATCTGTATGCGTTTGTTGCTTACAGATAACAATAAATTGAGTCCTATAATGGTCACTGCTACCCAGGTGTTCTTTTATATGAATATTAGTAATAAGCTTTGCGTGGTTTGATTACCAGGTCCAGCAGAGCATCATTTCTAGTCGGGGCCTCAATAAACTGGACCATAAAATTGTCCTGTAATAGGTTTACAAATTTTTGAACTTTAACTGTCCCAGCAGTACCATTACTCCAGTCAATTTCCAGGTAGTTAATACCCCCCATTATTATGCCTGTCCCAGCCATTGCAGCTGGCGCAGTCTGAACCTGCACCTTATCTGAACCTGATATTCACAAGTTCAGCAATTTAAACATACTTCTTCACTACTTTTACATCATTAACCAGCTTCGGGTAAATTCCTTTTTAATATTATTATTTTTTGTTTGGTATGCATAGACCATCTATCCATGAGCCCTATACTCATATTTGCTCTTTGAAAATACATTCACTTTTTAGTGTTCCTCTCTGCAAGCGACTATCTGCTCTCTGTGGCATCCTGGGAGTAAATCACCTCTTATCTAGAAATTTGTTTTTATACAAGAAATTGATACCAACATGTGTAATTTTCTCTCAGATCCATCCAAGTTTATGTGGTAAGTTCAGCCTATCTCCATTTCCATGCCCCCATCTGCTTTCTATGCCCCGTGTTCATTAAGTAATATGTAATGTAGCAGAGCGTCCCAGAGAGAGCCAGGAGAAGTCCTGTTCGGGGTTTATACATCTCCCAGGCTCCTCTCATATACATTCAGAGGTCTCTGAGACATGATCCAGTTCGGATCTTAGTCCTCCTCTCCAGGCTAATTTAAGCTCACCTGAGCAAACAGCCTTTGCTCTCTGCCTGGGACACACAAACAGGGATGGTTTGTGAGGAGCCAAAAGGTTGGTAAAACCCTTTAAAAACTCTTTACAGAAGCTGACAAGCGGTAGGCTTGCTCAGCCTGATAGTTAGAGACGGTGTATGGTATAGTTAGAGCCGAGACACGGCTAGGACTTTTGTTTGTTTATTTCTGTTTTGATGTGTTTTCTGGAAGACTGTGCAGCACCTGTGTATGGACTTGTATTTAAATCAAATAAACCCAGCACTGTTTTCACTACCTCAAGTGGATTTGGTATCTGTGCCTTACTAAACAGCTCATCCCAGGGAGCTTTGTACCTGCTACCTGTCCCCCAGGTTACATATGGTGGATTTCAGCGGGCAGCTGTAGTAAGTTACTACTTAAAAGGCCAGTACCTAGAGTGACTAAACATGGAGGAAATCCTAAAACAATTGATGATATCCAACGCTGCACTTCAAGCTGCACAACAGCAAGCAACCGCTGAACAGCAGAAAACAAATGCTGCACTACAGCAAGCAAACGCTGTACAGCAGAAAACAAGCGCTGCACTCCACGCTGAACAGCAGAAAACAAACGCTGCACTCCACGCTGCACAACAGCAAGCAAACGCTGCACAACAGCAAGCTAATGCTGCAATCCACGCTGAACAGCAGAAAACAAACGCTGCACTCCACGCGGCACAACAGCAAGCAAACGCTGCACAACAGCAAGCTAATGCTATCGCACAGGAACAAACGCAGAGGCTGTTTGAACAGCTAGCCACTGATGCAAAAGCAGATAGGAAAACCTTGTCTGAGGTTGTGGAGACAATAGCACAGTGGTCACCTGCTAACGTTGATAATGTTGGAGACAAGCCCTCAGCCATCCATGTGGCTCGCTTTTTGTCTAAGATGACTACAGATGATGATCCAGAGGCCTTTCTGCTAACGTTTGAACGGACCGCTGAGAGGGAAGGTTGGCCTAAAACCCAGTGGGCAGGACTGGTCGCCCCGTTGCTTACTGGGGAATCGCAGAAGGCCTACTATGATTTGGAGTCAGCAGAAGCAGCAGACTATGAAAAGGTCAAACAGGAAATACTGGCACGACTTGGTGTCACTTTGGCAGTTCGAGCACAGCGGGTCCACAGCTGGTCCTTCCAAGACGAGAAGCCTCCAAGATCGCAGATGTTCGACCTAATTCACCTGGTGAGGAAATGGCTACAGCCGGAGTCCCTGTCTGGGCCACAAATAGTGGAGCGTGTGGTCATGGACCAGTTTCTGAGGTCACTACCCAATTCCCTGCAGGAGTGGGTGAGTCAAGGAGACCCCAATTCGGCAAACCACCTGGTGGAACTTGTTGAAAGGTATTTTGCTGCAAAGAACCTGGTCACCACCCCTACAGCCGCACGGACTTTCCGCCCAAAGCCACGGTCTCCCCAGGCAACCGGTAAGACTGTTCCAGGGGAAGTGGGTGGTAAGCATGGCAAGGAAATAGGGGGGAGGATTTTTGGTGCCAGGACTGAAGCTTGGCATCCCAAACAAGGGAAGCCAGTGCCTGTCAGCAAACCAAACTGGGGAAACGTCAGGTGTTTTCGTTGCCAAGAAATGGGACATGTTGCGGCAAATTGTCCATTGACAGATGAACCAATGCAGTGTGATTTATCTATTAGAAGGCAGTCTATGTTTGCAGCGGTTTCATGTACTGCAACCCCAAATATGAGAAAACCAATGTGCCAAATGACTGTGAATGATAAGCCTATTACAGCCTTGTTGGACTCTGGAAGTCTAGTGACTTTGGTTACAGCTGAAATGATTGAACCTGTGAATTATCATGCTAAAAATATTGCTGTGATCTGTATACATGGGAATACCCGGGAGTATCCTGTAACCACTGTTCAGTTTAAAACTGGTTTAGGTACAGTGACCCATCCGGTTGGACTTGTTCCCCACTTAGTGCATGAGGCCATCATTGGTAGGGACTTCCCTAAGTTTTGGGAACTGTGGGATCATCCCAACTCGGTCGCAGTACCTGACTCAGTCGCAGAGCCAGAATTCCTGGCCACTACTGACAATGTGGGTTCAGGGGACTCTTCTCAGGGCTCCCCGGCTTTTCCTCTATCGGTTATGGCAGGAGAGCTGGAGGACCCTGAGGAGGTCCCCACTACCAGTAGAGCCGGACAGCCGTCTGCTGACACCGAGCCTATGTTAGAGTTTGATGACCTTAATGTGCATAAGGAAAATTTTGGTACTGAGCAGAGAAAAGACCATACCCTTTCCAGGGCCTGGGAAAATGTAATAGTGATTAATGGTGTACCTGTCGAACCTGGGGACAGGCCCTGTTTTCCTTATTTCAGCAGCAATGAGGATTTACTGTATCGTGTATGTAAAATGAATGATGAAGTGGTTGAGCAGTTGGTGGTCCCTAAGCCATACAGACGGCTGGTGTTAGAACTTGCCCATGGGCACTTGCTAGGAGGCCATTTAGGGGTTGAAAAAACTACTGAAAGGGTGTTGCGCAGGTTTTACTGGCCCGGGATACAGAAAGATGTTAAGAATTAATGTCAATCCTGTCCTGTGTGTAAGATGTCAGCCCCACTATCCCACTTCCGAAGTCCTTTAGTGCCCTTGCCTATCATTGAAGTGCCCTTTGAGAGGATTGCCATGGACCTTGTGGGCCCACTTCCCAAGTCTGCTCGGGGTCATCAGCATATCCTCGTAATCATGGATTATGCTACCCGTTACCCTGAAGCAGTTCCCTTACGTGCCGCGTCTGCTAAAAACATTGCCAAAGAACTGTTTATGGTGTTCAGTCGGGTTGGCATCCCGAAAGAAATCCTTACAGACCAGGGCACCCCGTTTATGTCGCGAATAACTAGGGAGCTCTGCAAGTTATTTAAAGTGGCGCAGCTGCGAACCTCAGTGTATCATCCTCAAACGGATGGATTAGTGGAACGCTTCAATAAGACGTTAAAGAGCATGTTAAAAAAGGTTGTGGACAAGGATGGGAAAAACTGGGACTTCCTGATACCATACTTGATGTTTGCCATCAGGGAGGTTCCCCAGTCCTCTACGGGGTACTCCCCATTTGAGTTGCTTTATGGGAGACACCCTCGGGGACTCTTAGACATTGCCAAAGAAACTTGGGAGGGAGAACAAACACCCCATAAAAGTGTCATTGAGCATATTGCCCAAATGCAGGAGAGGATTGCAGCAATCATGCCAGTGGTAAAAGAACACTTACTGCAGGCCCAGGCAGCCCAACAGAGAATATACAACAGGGGGGCCCAACTCCGTGTTTTCTCACCTGGTGACAGGGTCCTGGTGTTAGTTCCCACTGTTGAGAGCAAGTTCCTGGCTAAGTGGCAGGGTCCCTTTGAAGTAATTGAGAGAGTTGGGGAGGTCAACTACAAGGTTTATCAACCAGGAAAAAGGAAGCCCGAACAGGTTTACCATATAAACCTGTTAAAACCCTGGAAGGATAGAATGGCGTTAACTGCGAGGCCTCTCCCAGTAACACCTACGGGTACTGAGTCCCCTCTCATCCCTGAGGTCACGATTCCAGACACCCTCTCATATTCCCAAAAACAGGACACTAGAGAATTCCTGATAAGGAATAGAGAGAAGTTTTCAGAGTTACCTGGCACGACTTCAGCAGTTCAGCATGATATTGTTACTGAACCTGGGTTACGTGTCAAGCTCAAACCTTACCGAATTCCTGAAGCGAGGAGAAAGGACATCAGCAAGGAAGTTAAAAAAATGTTGGAGCTAGATGTCATTGAGGAATCCAATAGTGACTGGTCTAGCCCCATCGTGTTAGTCCCAAAACCGGATGGCACGTGGAGGTTCTGTAACGACTTCAGGAAGCTTAATGCGGTGACAAAGTTTGACACATACCCAATGCCCAGAGTAGACGAACTTATAGACCGACTTGGCAAGGCTCGCTATCTTACCACTTTGGACTTGACAAAAGGGTATTGGCAAATACCCCTAACTGGTAGCGCCAAAGAGAAGACTGCGTTTGTGACCCCAGACGGTTCCTTTCAATATAAAAAAAATGCCTTTTGGGTTGCAAAATGCCCCGGCGACATTTCAGAGGGCCATGGACAGGACCCTAAAACCCCACCGACGATATGCAGCATCCTATCTAGATGACATAGTGGTACATAGTACTGATTGGGAGTCTCACTTGCCTCGTGTCCAGGCTGTTCTTGATTCCCTCTTCAAAGAAGGTTTTACGGCAAATCCAAAAAAATGTGCCATTGGTCTAGAGGAAGCCAAGTATTTGGGCTACACTATTGGCCGTGGTGTCATAAAACCACAAGTGAGTAAAATAGCCGCCATCCAGGAATGGCCACGCCCTGCAAACAAAAAGCAGGTCAGGGCCTTTCTTGGTATTGCGGGGTATTATAGAAGGTTTATCCCAAATTTTGCAACTATAGCTGCCCCTCTGACAGACCTTACGAAAGGGAAAGACTCTGTAATGGTGAAATGGTCCCCAGTAGCAGAGGAGTCTTTCCAGGTCCTGAAGAAGGCTCTGTGTGCACAGCCAGTACTGTACTCTCCCGATTTCTCCAGAGAGTTTGTGGTTCAGACGGATGCGTCTGATGTTGGTATCGGGGCGGTACTGTCACAGGTATACAATGGGGAAGAACACCCTGTCGTGTACCTAAGCAGAAAACTCAATGACCATGAGAAAAAGTATGCAGTCATTGAAAAAGAATGTTTAGCCATAAAATGGGCCGTGGACGCACTCAGATACTATTTGTTAGGGCGCCAGTTTGACTTAATAACTGACCATGCTCCCCTGAAATGGATGGCCCAAAAGAAGGAGACTAATAGACGGGTGAACCGGTGGTTTTTGGCTCTACAGGATTACTCCTTCACCGTAAAACACAGGCCAGGTGTGGAGATGGGAAATGTAGATGCCCTGTCCCGTGTTCACTCCTGTTGGGCCACAGGTGTTCCAACCCTGGGGTTGAAACAAGGGGGGAGGATATGTAGCAGAGCGTCCCAGAGAGAGCCAGGAGAAGTCCTGTTCGGGGTTTATACATCTCCCAGGCTCCTCTCATATACATTCAGAGGTCTCTGAGACATGATCCAGTTCGGATCTTAGTCCTCCTCTCCAGGCTAATTTAAGCTCACCTGAGCAAACAGCCTTTGCTCTCTGCCTGGGACACACAAACAGGGATGGTTTGTGAGGAGCCAAAAGGTTGGTAAAACCCTTTAAAAACTCTTTACAGAAGCTGACAAGCGGTAGGCTTGCTCAGCCTGATAGTTAGAGACGGTGTATGGTATAGTTAGAGCCGAGACACGGCTAGGACTTTTGTTTGTTTATTTCTGTTTTGATGTGTTTTCTGGAAGACTGTGCAGCACCTGTGTATGGACTTGTATTTAAATCAAATAAACCCAGCACTGTTTTCACTACCTCAAGTGGATTTGGTATCTGTGCCTTACTAAACAGCTCA
>JAQSEC010003854.1:0-10322 GCA_028564925.1 Lithobates sylvaticus
TGTGTTAGTGGCATCACACAGAGCTCCTATATATTCTTCTCAGCAGCACCCACAGGACTACCGACTACAATGGCTGGAAGACCGCCAAGGGGAGGCAGAGCGTGCAGAGCCAAGAACACAGGGCAGGCAGGCTCTGTTTCTAGTGGACGTGGCCGTGGCCGTGGACGTGGTCGTGCATCGTCATCAGCACGTGGCCATGGGACACACGCGTCTTTGGTTTCGGCAGCTGGACATGTGGAGCCGCATCATGCTGAAGGCTTGGTAGAATGGATGACCAAGCCCTCCTCATCCTCCTCATCCTCTCTCACCCAGGCTCAGGGTACTGGCAGAGCATCATCAGCCACCCCTTCCCTAGACCCACCATGTCCTCCTGAGGAGTCCCCCGAACTCTTTGAGCACAGTGTTGGGTACATGCTCCAGGAGGATGCCCAACGATTCGAAGGCTCGGATGATGATACCCAGCTTGAGGAATCTGGCAGTACTGTTCCACCAGCTGCAGCTTACTGCCAGGTTTGCTCTAGTGGTGAAGAGGGAGGGGATGATGAGGTCACTGACTCCACGTGGGTGCCTGAAGGGAGAGAGGATGAGGAGGAGGACGAGGAGGAGGAGGATGTGGCGTCACATGTCCAACGAGGCAGGATGCCCCCTGGAGGCCAGGTAGAGGCCAGCACAGCAACTGTACAACACCGCAGAGCTCCGCCTGTGCAGGGCGCTGCCTCTGCACGTTATCAGAAAAGTTCTTTGGTGTGGGCCTTTTTTGAGACGAGTGCATCAGATCGCACCACTGCTATTTGCAATATTTGTCTCAAGCGTATCTCGCGTGGCCAAAACATCAGCCGCTTGGGCACCACAAGCATGACCAGACATATGGCGACCTGCCATGCAGCTCGTTGGCAGGCACACATAAAAGACCCACACCAAAGAACTAAGCGGACCTCTCCTTGCTCCTCCTCAGCTGGGATCTCCATCCCCACTACACCTTCAGTCCTCTCTGAAAGCTGCTCTGAGAGGACTGAAGGTGTAGAATTAGGTGTGTCACAACCAAGTACTTGCAGTACACCGACGTCCGATTGCAGCAGGCAAATTTCCCTGCCCCAGCTGCTGGACCGTAGAAAGAAGTACACTCCCAGCCATCCACATGCCCAGCGGTTGAATGCTAGCCTGGCTAAATTGCTAGCACTTCAACTGCTGCCTTTTCAGTTGGTAGACTCGGCCCCCTTCCGTGAGTTTGTTCAATGTGCGGTTCCTCAGTGGCAGGTTCCCAAACGCCACTTTTTCTCACGGAAGGCGATTCCGTCTCTCTACCGGCATGTGGAGGGCAATGTCCATGCCTCGCTGGACAGGGCGGTCAGCGGTAAGGTGCATATTACCGCTGACTCATGGTCCAGCAGGCATGGACAGGGACGGTACCTTTCTTTCACGGCCCATTGGGTCACTCTATTGGCAGCTGGGAGGGATGCAGGACAAGGTGCAGTAGTGTTGGAGGTTGTTCCGCCACCACGCCTCCAAAACGCTACTACTGCTACTGGTTGTGACACACCTCTCTCCTCCACCCCCTCCTCTTCTTCTTCCTCCAGTGCTCTGTCCTTGGAACCAGCGGTGCTCCGTAGGCGTACAAGGGGCTACGCAAGTACGCAGGCAAAAAGATGCCATGCCGTGCTTGCGCTGGTGTGTTTGGGGACAGGAGCCACACTGGGCCAGAGGTTCTGGCAGCTCTGCAGGGGCAGGCCGAGAGGTGGTTGACGCCACGTCAGCTTAAGCCAGGAATGGTCGTTTCTGACCTCAACCTCCTCTCCGCCCTGCGACAGGGGCAGCTCACCCATGTGCCCTGCATGGCTCACGTCCTCAACCTGGTGGTGCAGCGGTTCTTGGGCAGGTTCCCAGGCTTACAGGATGTCCTGAGGCAGGCCAGGAAAGTCTGTGTGCATTTCCGCCGATCTTATAATGCCAGTGCTCGGCTGACTGAGCTGCAAAAGGAGCTGAACCTGCCCAAGAACCGCCTAATATGTGACATGCCCACCAGGTGGAACTCAACGTTGGCCATGCTGCAGCGACTGCACACGCAGCAGAGGGCCATCAATGAGTACCTTTGCGACTATGGCACCAGGACAGGGTCAGGGAGCTTGTTTTTTTTTTCCCCACGTCAGTGGAGCATGATCAGGGATGCATGCACTGTCCTCTCACCATTTGAGGAGGCCACGAGGATGGTGAGCAGTGACAGTGCATGCATCAGTGACACTGTCCCTCTTGTCCACCTGTTGGAGCATACGCTGCGTGGGATAATGGACAGGGCACTTGAGGCAGAACAGAGGCAGGAAGAGGAGGACTTCCTTGCCTCTCAAGGCCCCCTTTATCCGGACAGTGTTCCTTCTGTCCCACCCATCACACAGGAAGAGGATGAGGAGGAGGAGGAGGAGGAGGAGGAGGAGGAGGAGGATTGTGTGAGCATGGAGGTGGAGCCTGGCACTCAGCATCAGCAGCAGCAGTCTTTTAGGGATGATGTACAGTCCCAACAAACCAGTGGACTTGTACGTGGCTGGGAGGAGGTGGCTGGCGATCATGTCATCCTCAGTGACCCAGAAGACTCCGGACCGAATGCCTCAGCTAACCTACGCTGCATGGCCTCCCTGATCCTGCAAAGCCTGCGGAAGGATCCTCGTGTTCTTCGGATCAAGGAGAGGGACCATTACTGGCTGGCCACTCTCCTTGATCCGCGGTACAAGGGTAAGGTTGCGGACCTTATCTTGCCGTCGCAGAGGGAGCAGAGGATGAGACATCTCAGGGAGGCCTTGCAGAAAGGTCTGTGCAATGCGTTCCCAGAAACTGGGAGGCTACAAACTCCTGGTCCTGGGCGACGAGTTGCTGAGGCTTCGGTCAGTAGCAGAAGGAGCGGTGGGGAAGGTGGACGTCTGACCGATGCGTTCAGACAATTTTTTAGTCCGCAGCCCCAAGGTATGATCGGTTCCAGCAACCATCGCCAGCGTCTGATATACATGGTGCAGGAATACCTTGGGGCAAGGTCAGACTTGGACACCTTTCCCACCGAAAATCCTCTGGCTTACTGGGTCCTGAGGATGGATCACTGGCCAGAGCTTGCACAGTATGCAATTGAGCTACTGGCCTGTCCTGCCTCCAGCGTTCTTTCCGAACGCACATTCAGTGCTGCTGGAGGATTTGTCACCGATCATAGGGTGCGCCTGTCCACCGCCTCGGTTGATCGACTGACCTTCATCAAAATGAATCAGTCTTGGATCACCACCAGCTACCAGGCACCTGAGGCGGATATAACCGAATAATTTTTAATGTCACATCCCTTCAAGACTGCCTATGCTGATGCTGAGTGACTGTCCTCTTATGTTCACTGACTATCCTCTTCCTCCTCCTCAATGATCCATGCCACCACACCAGTGCCTAAGGCACAATTTTTCAGCCCCTGTTTAACAGGGGCGTGTACATACAATTTTTTTATAAAAAAATGCTTCGCAACACGTGTGACTGCTGTGCTCCAAGTACAGTATCTGTGAGGGGTTGCAGTGTTGTGGCACCAGCACCAGTGCCTAAGGCACAATTTTTCAGCCCCTGTTTAACAGGGGCGTGTACTTACAATTTTTTTAAAAAAATGCTTCGCAACACGTGTGACTGCTGTGCTCCAAGTACAGTATCTGTGAGGGGTTGCAGTGTTGTGGCACCAGCACCAGTGCCTAAGGCACAATTTTTCAGCCCCTGTTTAACAGGGGCGTGTACTTAAAATTTTTAAAAAAAAATGCTTCGCAACACGTGTGACTGCTGTGCTCCAAGTACAGTATCTGTGAGGGGTTGCAGTGTTGTGGCACCAGCACCAGTGCCTAAGGCACAATTTTCAGCCCCTGTTTAACAGGGGCGGGTAATTACAAATCTTTATCTAATAGTTCACAGCAGGGCCCATTCCTGCACCCACCAAGAGTAACTATGAGGGCCTACAGTCTTGTGGCAAACACCGTCCACCACCACCACCGCCAAAGGCCCAATTTTTCTGCCCTGTTCATCAGGTGCTTGCAATTACAAATCTTGATCTAATAACTCACAGCAGGGCCCATTCCTGCGCCCACCAAGAGTAACTGTGAGAGCTTACAGTCTTGTGGCAACACCGTCCACCACCACCGCCAAAGGCCCAATTTTTCTGCCCTGTTCATCAGGTGCTTGCAATTACAAATCTTGATCTAATAACACACAGCAGGGCCCATTCCTGCGCCCCCCACCAAGAGTAACTGTGAGAGCTTACAGTCTTGTGGCAACACCGTCCACCACCACCGCCAAAGGCCCAATTTTTCTGCCCTGTTCATCAGGTGCTTGCAATTACAAATCTTGATCTAATACTCACAGCAGGGCCCATTCCTGCGCCCACCAAGAGTAACTATGAGGGCCTACAGTCTTGTGGCAACACCGTCCACCACCACCGCCAAAGGCCCAATTTTCTGCCCTGTTCATCAGGTGTTTGCAATTACAAATCTTGATCTAATAACTCACAGCAGGGCCCATTCCTGCGCCCACCAAGAGTAACTATGAGGGCCTACAGTCTTGTGGCAACACCGTCCACCACCACCGCCAAAGGCCCAATTTTTCTGCCCTGTTCATCAGGTGCTTGCAATTACAAATCTTGATCTAATAACTCACAGTAGGGCCCATTCCTGCGCCCACCAAGAGTAACTGTGAGAGCTTACAGTCTTGTGGCAACACCGTCCACCACCACCACCACCCCCCAATTTTTCTGCCCTGTTCAACAGGTGCATGCAATTACAAATCTTGATCTATTAACTCACAGCAGGGCCCATTCCTGTGCCCACCAGTCTTGTGGCTACACCAACATCTAATAGGGCAAATTTCTGCAGAGTATATACGCCAGGCCCCTACTTTCAAACATCCAACTTACAAACGACTCCTACTTGCAAATGGAAAGAGAAAACAGGAAGTGAGAGGAAATCTACCCCTAGGAAGGGAAATTCTATCCTGTTAGATTTAATTTGGGAAAAAGGTATCTCCTCTCTACTGATACTTTATCACCAATCCTTGTTTCAATTAAAACCCCACTTTTTCCAAAAACATTTGTCATTGGGACGGAAAGTGAGGTGACATGTTCTGAACAGATGTGCAAAGACAGCAAATGTTACAGGGGTGATAACCCCTCCCTATGTTCTCCAAAAAGCTTAAAAATAGATTTTTTGGGGATGGAGCTACACTTCATAATGTACCTGTTCAGATTCTACTTAAGAACAAACCTAAAGCCGCAAGTGGTTTTAAATGGCTTCTTTTTTTCCTTTACAAATGTCATTTTGTGCAAGGACAGTTCTAAACACGGGAAACACATGCCACTTCACAGGCATACTTTAGACACCCCCCAGGTACCATATTTAAAGGAAAATTTCACTTTTTTTTTTTTTTCACTTTATGCATCATTAAAATGACTGCTCCCGAAAAAACGTTAGTTTTTAAAAGTTCTTTTTGCATTGATATATGTCCCCTGGGGCAGGACCCGGGTCCCCAAACCTGTTTTATGACATTAACATGCATATTGGCCGTTGTAATTAGCACTTTTGATTTCGAACGTTCGCGTCCATTATAACGTATAGGGTTCGAAAATTCGCGCAAACTTTCGGTCGGTTCGAAGGTTCTGGTGCGAACCGAACCCGGGGTGTTCGGCTCATCCCTAGTTAAGAACAGACAAATAAGATAGTAAAGGGAGGTATGCAATGCATCACCTGATAAATACAGCTATTGCTTGGGTAAGTAAATGGCATATAGAACACAGCAAGTGCATGAGGCTACCAGTGGAGTACAGTATACTGTATATATAATGAAATAATTACCAATAAATGGTGTCAGAAGTAGAAGGTATGAAGTGTACATTTAGTGGATGGGTTACCAGTGAATGTTTGAGTATACAGGGGGATGGGGAATGGATTAACAGTGCAATACACAGGAGCAGGGCTGGTTTTACATAAATTGGGGCCCTCTTAGCTGGAATACTGTAAGCCCTCTGTGACACACCCACTATTTTTTGAGATATAAGAAGAGCAGAGACGAAGGAGTGATCCGAGAAAAAACAGCGGTGGAATGATGGCAAAGGGATACATTAGGGGTGATGCAGATGGTGGCTTTTAACCAGGGGTCCCCAAATTCTTTTAACAAAGGGTCAGTTCATTGTCCATCACACATGTTTGGGGGCCAGACTGTGGTCAATGGGAGTAAAAAAATAAGCCTGTACATTGGTGGTCGTAGAAAGTGCATTTATGTCAGTGGAAGTATACCATTTACATGCATTGCTGTTCAGTGGGAGTACAAGACGCTGCTACACCTGTGATCAGGGGGAGTAAAAATGGCCCTATGTAGCTGTTCAGTGGGATTAACAAATGCTCCTGCATCAACGGGAGTAAAAGAAAGCAGATACATTCAGTGGGAGTCAGTGAAAATTAAAAATGCTGTTGCAACAGCAGACAGTAGAAGTAATAAATGTGTTGGTGTTAGTGGTCAGCAGGAGAAATAAATGCCGGTGTCAGTGGTCAGAATGGTGCCCCTGTGTCATTGGAGGAGGAATTGTGCCCTTTTGTCAGTGGGAGGAACGGTGCCTCTTTATTAGTGTTCAGTGGTCACGTACTTTGTAGGGTTCATGCCCTGTACTGATCCTCGTGGTGGTGATCACTCCTTCTACCTGTTACATTGCCAGGTGCAGGAACACTCTGCATCCCAGCATCCGCTGCCACTCTGCATATTGTGATCATTCTGCCGGACTTGCAAGAAGGAAGCCCTGTATGCAGGGCCTTCTCATTGCAGAGGCCAGTCTGTGGCAACTAACATGCCATTTTGAGGACTGCTGCTATTAATGCAAAGACACATACAAAAACAGCAAAAATGACAGGAAACAGTTCCTATTCACTCCCAGCGTCAGATTCGCCCTATATGTTTAGTCTGTTCTGACTTCATCTGCAAGGGGATCATGATTAAAGGGGGGAAATGTCCTGTGATTTTTGCTGTTTTTTTGAACTGGGAAGGATTGGAATGGCTGGCGGTCAGTGGCTTCTCTATACATCTATGCCAATAAATATAGAGAGGAGCCTCTATATATCTATGCCAATACATCTATGCTTGATTCTAAGCTTATGCATAAACAGCTTTTTTGAGTACCTTGATTACTCGTGCCACATAAATTTGGATGTTTAAGACACTGCACTTTTTTTTTTTTATGCTGGCTATGAAATCTAACCACTGAATGGACAGAGGACAGCAATGGAGGTCAAGCCTTAACGTGGACTGCAACTGTTTGGAAGATCTTTGGAATTAATACAAGCTGTGTTTGCTAATCTTATAATGGGATAGGCATGTACTTCTGGTACATGCGTTTTCCTGTATTAGTGGTAGTGGTCACTTTGGATCAAAGATTTTTCTACACTTAGAAGAATCATATTAGTGATGGGAACTTTAGTCATTACACAGTTGGATGGTTTTATTAACTTATTTAATTGGAAATTAATTTTGCTAAAAAATATTTTCTGTTATTATTTGGAGGTCTTTTTTTATCACAATATTTATAGAATGATTCGTTGTGCATGAATTTTCACAAAGAATAATTTATATCGTTGAATCAGCGCTGTCATTATCATTTTTTTTATATCACTTAGTGGTTTATATTTATTTATAGCAGCTGGTTATAGGTAGAAGAATACGTTATTCACAGTTTTGCGATATTATATTTTCATTTTCTCATTGTTAGGCCACTTTCACATTGAGGTGATTTACAGGCATTTTAGCGCTAAAAATAGCACCTGAAAAGCACTTGTAAAGCACCTCTCCTGTCACTCCAGTGTGAAAGCCTGAGTGCTTTCACACTGGAGTGGTGTGCTTGCTGGATGTTAAAAAAAGTCCTGCAAGCAGCATCTTTGGGGCGGTGGAGGAGTGGTGTATATCGACATTTTCCCTCTGACGCCCTCGCTGCCCCAGTGTGAAAGTAGTCTTAAAGTGTTTGTTAACCATATATATCACTGCCAGCCCCTCTATTATAAGCAGGCATAGCACACTGTATTAGTCTTTTATAAAAACGAGGCTTGTAAATACCAATTTAGAGCGATCTTCAGGCTGGTCATGTGACTCGCGGCTGCTGTACAGCTCCGATACATGGCTACTGCAGGAGGGGCCGAGATCTCCCTCTGACGCCAGCTGGGTAGGTCACATGGCCGCTCAGCCCCTACTGCAGTAGCCCTGAAAACCGGCCGTGAGTCACGTGACCGACCTGAAGATCTCGCTCAATCGGTATTTACATGCCTCATTTTTATAAAAGACTAATACAGTGTGGTATGCCTAATTATAATAGAGCGGCTGGCAGTGATCATATATAAAATTGTATTTATAATAATAGCGGCGGGGATGGGGGGCTGGAGACAGAGACACAGAACACAGAGCTGACAGGCAGGGAAAAGGGGGTGAGAAGGAGAGAGGAGAGCAGAGCAGGGCTGCGGATGAGGGAGGGATGTATGCTGACCACGGTGGTCAGGACTGATTATCATGGTCAGCGCAGAGAGGGGGATACAGGAAGTGGCAGGAACAGGCAGATTTTTTTTACAGTTTAAAAGGGGGCTGTGCTGTTTAATCTGCTTTAACCTCCTTGGCGGTAATCCCGAGCGTGGCTCGGGTCTGACTTTTTCTGTCAGGAGCGGTAACCAAGAGTCACGCTCGGGGTAGCGGTGCAGAGCATACAGCGGAGCCCTTACCTTGTCCTGGGTTCCAGCGATGCTCTCCGCTGTCCTCGGCTGTCCTCGGCTGTGTTCGCCAGCGCGATCACGGCTTCTCACTTCCTAGTTCCGTTCCCTGCGAGCAGCAGCGGCGCACGGGAGCGGAACTGGGCGGGAGATTCAAAATTTCAAACGTTCAGCACAACACACAAACATATAAATAGAGGTGATACAGTGTAATCTTTGAGGATTACACTGTATCATCTCAGATCTTACTGATACAGTGCCCCTTGCCCCAGTGCCCCTTGCCTCCAATAAAACTTTGAAAAGATGGAATCCAAAAACCGCCATCTCGCTACAAAATCGCCTTTGGAGGAGTTGAATGACAGCGACAGCGGCAGCGACACTGAGTTTCTCCCAGAACTGAGCGATAGCGAGTTGTGGGGAGATTTGTCGTCTGACACGGATCTGACAAGTGACAGCGGTGACAGCGGTGATGATCCTGCACCTGACATCAGCGATGTGCGCACTTGGTGCCCTATTGAGTGCGATACGGACCAGGTAGCGCCCCCAAGATTTCCCTTCACTGGATCACCTGGGATGAAGGTCGAAGTTGAGCGTGGCAACCCTCTGGCATACCTGCAATTATTTCTCACAGAGGAGGTAATTCAAAAAATTTGGACAGAGACAAATCGCTACCAAGAGCAGCAATCCGCTACGCTGCATGCCAGGCTTTCCCGAAGCAGAAGGTGGGAACCGGTAACTAAAGAGGACATCTGGCTGTTTCTCGGACTCATTATTCTTCAGGGGGTGGTGGGGAAACCGCGCCAGAAATGGTACTGGACCACCAACAAGTTACTGGCCACTCCGTTTTTTGGTACTGTGATGTCGGAATACCGTTTTTCCCTCATCATGAAATATTTTCACTTCACTAACAATGAAGAGTTTGATGAGGCCACGCATCCTGCGCCCAAGCTAAAAAAAATCTGGGAGGTATGCCAAATGATTGGGAACAATTTCCAGCGGACCTACGTGCCAGAAAGGGACGTCAGCGTGGATGAGAGTTTGATGGCCTATAAGGGACGCCTAAGCTGGATCCAGTATATTGCATCCAAAAGAGCGCGGTTTGGCATCAAAACATACATGCTCTGCGAGTCATCCACTGGGTACATATGGAACTCGGTCATTTACACCGGTAAAGGCACGCAATTCAACACAAGGTACAGCGGCTATGGGATGGCCACATCATATGTCCTAACACTACTGGAGCCATTACTGAACCAGGGATATTGTGTCACCATGGACAATTTTTATACGTCGCCGGAACTGTTTGAGATTTTGATCCAAAAGGGCCTAACCGACGTGACATGCCATCTAGGTTTGCCAAAAAAAAACTAAAAACCGGTGAAAGTGTTGCCTGGCAGAAGGGCAAGATGATGGCAATACGTTGGCGAGACAAGAAGGACGTGTGTCTCATGAGCACTGTGCACAGTACCTCCACTGCCATGGTCCACACAAAAGGTGGTAAAGATGTGCTGAAGCCGCAAGTCGTGATCGACTATAATTGCACCATGGGAGGTGTCGACTGAGCTGATCAGGCTATGACCTTTTATCCGACTATGC
>JAQSEC010004500.1:0-10352 GCA_028564925.1 Lithobates sylvaticus
CTTCTACATATTTTTGGTAAAAAAAATCGCAATTAGTGATTATTGATTTGTTTGCGCAAAAGTTATAGCATTTACTAAATAGGGGATAGTTTTACAGCATTTTTATTAATAATTTTTTTTTTTTTTTTTACTAGTAATGACTGCGACATTATGGCGGACATTTTTGGGACCATTGTCATTTATACAGAAATCAGTGCTATTTAAATAGCACTGATTCCTATGTAAATGGCAGTGAAGGAGTTAACCACTAGGGGGCGGGGAGGAGTTAGTGTGACGTGTTGCGTTTTTTTTTTTTTTTTACAGTAGGGGGGCGTGGCTGTACGTCTGACGTCATTGATCGGCAGGGAACAGCCGATCAATGACAGGCAGAGTAGGAAGCGCGGGGAGAGGTTTGTTTACACAGACCTCTCCCAGTTCTTCAGCTCTGTGACCCGATCGCGATTAAAGGGGACGTGTATGTAAGTATGTCCTTTTGCCTAGCCGTGCCATTCTGTAGACGTATATCTGCAGGAGGCGGTCGGGAAGCGGTTAAATTCACCCACTATGTGTCTGGGAATTTTATTGAAGGGCATTGTAGCAGGCACACTTTTTCTGCAGATGCCAAGTGTTGAACAAGACCCACTGACACTTTCACACGCCTTCTGAGCATCAGGAGATGTTTATTGATCACTGTTGGTGTGTCCTATGTGGTGCACACAAGTTCCATAGAGCCAGTTTAATCTGGATGAGAAAGATTCCACATCCTCCCTGTGCACACTAAATTCTACTAGGGACTTATGATGTATTGCTCTCTGTGTGTGAATACAGTACCATTTGTCAGCGGATAGAACTGACTTGCTGTTTTTCTTTTTGTATTAGATAATGTGTGCTTTTAGTTTTTTTACTTGTACAGCAATAAGGAGTACGAAACGGGATTATGAATTGGACTAGTGTCCCATGTCATCTGGACTGCTGACACATGTAATACCAACATTAGGTTTACTGTCTTCTGCTGTTCATTTACAGTGCCTTGAAACTAAAAACGTAACTGTATTTTATTGGAATTTTATGTGATGGACCAACATTTATTATTTATTACAGGATTTATATAGCGCCAACAGTTTACGCAGCACTTTACAATATTAAAAGGGAGACAATACAGTTATAATACAATAAAATACAAGAGGATTAAGGGGGCCCTGCTCAGAAGAGCTTACAATCTAATAGGGTGGGGGAGGTGATACAAAAGGTTGTAACTGTGGGAATGAGCTGATGGAAGTGGTAAAAGATTAGTTGGAGACATGATAGGCTTCCCTGAAGAGATGAGTTTTCAGGGATCGCCTGAAGGTAGCTAGAGTAGGGGATAGCCGGACAGGTTGAGGTAGCGAGTTCCAGAGGATGGGAGAGGCTCTGGAGAAATCCTGGAGACGAGCATGGGAGGAGGAAACAAGAGAGCTTGACAGGAGGAGATCTTGAGAAGAGCGGAGAGGACGGTTTGGGATATGTTTGGAGACAAGATTGGTGATGTAGCTCGGGGCAGAGCTGTGGATGGCTTTGTAAGTTGTGGTTAGTATTTTGAATTTAATTCGCTGGGCGATTGGGAGCCAGTGTAGGGATTGGAGGAGAGGGTTGGCAGACACTGAACGGTTGGTAAGGTGGATAAGTCTTGCAGCAGCATTCATGATAGACTGAAGAGGGTAGAGCCTATGGAGAGGCAGGCCAATGAGGAGGGAGTTGCAATAGTCAAGGCGAGAGATAACAAGGGAGTGAATGAGGAGCTTGGTGGTGTCATTTGTTAAAAAGGGGCGAATTTTAGAGATGTTACGGAGGTGAAGTCTACAAACTTTTGACAGCGATTGGACTTGAGGCTGAAATGACAAGTCCGAGTCTAGGATTACACCGAGTACCCTGGCGTGAGGGGAGGGACTGATGGTTGCATTGTTGATTTTGATGGAAAAGTCATGGAGGGGGGCACGGGCGGGGGGGAATATTAATAGCTCAGTTTTAGAGAGATTTAATTTAAGAAAGTGGTGCGACATCCATGTTGAGATGTCAGTTAGTAATGCGAGAGGAGACAGAAGGAGTGAGGTGAGAAGTAGACAGATTTGGGTGTCATCGGCGTATAAGTGGTATTGGAAGCCGTGAGTGGTTATCAAGTGACCAAGGGAGGAGGTGTAGATGGAGAAGAGAAGGGGTCCAAGAACAGAGCCTTGGGGGACCCCCACAGAAAGGGGCAATGGAGAGGAGGAGACAGAGTTGTAGGTAACACTGAAGGAGCGCTGTGATAGATAGGCAGAGAACCAGGATAGAGCAGAATCTTTGAGACCAAGGGAATGGAGTTTATTGAGAAGGAGCGGGTGGTCAACAGTATCAAAGGCTGCAGAGAGGTCAAGTAGTAGCAGTATGGAGTACTGGCTGTCGGATTTAGCAGTTAGTAAATCGTTAGTGAGTTTTAGTAAGGCAGTTTCTGTGGAGTGTTGCGAGCGAAAGCCAGACTGTAAAGGGTCAAGAAGGTTATTTTCACTGAGGTAGGAGCTAAGACGGTTGTAGACTAAGCGCTCTAGAAGTTTAGAGGAGAATGGGAGCAATGAGATGGGCCTTAAGTTATTCAGGTTGGTGGGGTCCAGGGAGGGCTTTTTAAGTATGGGAGTGATCTGCGCATGTTTTAGAGGGGAGGGGAAGGTGCCACTAGAGAGGGAGAGATTGAAGATGTGAGTGAGGGAGCATAGGATAGAAGAAGAGGGTGACCGTAGTAGTTGTGAGGGAACAGGATCCAAGGGACAATTGGTTAAGTGGGCATCTGAGAAAAGTTTTGTAACCTCTTCAATAGTAGCCAAGTCAAAGGAGGAGAGTGTTGAAAGTGTCTTTAGGTAAGGTATGTTGGGTGAGGAAGGTATACGCACAGTGGAGGTATCCTCACGAATTGCATCAATCTTGTCTTTGAAGTGATTGGCAATCTCTTGGGCAGTGAGTGAGTTAGTGGGTAGAGGGGGTGGGGGACGAAGCAGAGAGTTAAAGGTTGAGAAGAGCCGACGGGGACTAGATGACAAGGTATTAATAAGAGAGACAAAGTAGGTTTGTTTGGCAGCATGGAGGGAGGAATTGTATTTTAGAAGGGCAGATTTATATAGGGTGAAGTCGTGCAGGCATTTGGTTTTACGCCACAGTCGTTCAAGAGCACGGCAATGTCTCTTAAGATTTCTGGTGTTATCAGTTTGCCATGGTTGTAACGGTCGGGGCCTGATTCTGCGTGTGGTTAGTGGAGCAAGTGCATCTAGTGATGATGAGAGTGAACTGTTGTAGACAGAGGTGGCCAGGTCAGGACAGGACAGGGGAGAGATTATGTCATATAGATGGTCAGTAGCAGAATAGAGAAGAGATGGGTTAAAGTGGCGAAGGTTCCTACAAGTAATTGTTTGCTGCTTGGAGGGATGGTTGGTTGGAGGCAAGGATACAGTGAAACTGATGAGGTTGTGATCAGAGAGTGGCAAGGGGGTGTTCGTGAGGTTGCAGGGATTGCAGAGATGGGAGAATACAAGGTCAAGGGTATTACCATTGGAGTGGGTGGAAGTATGTATCCATTGGGTTAGGTCAAAAGAAGAGGTTAAGTTGAGAAGTTTAGCTGCAGTAGTGGCACATAATCGTGAAGTTGGAGCAAAAATATATAAATGGTTTTCACTTTTTAACAAATGTCAAAGTGGGAAACCAATTTCAGAAGTCACCTAATTCCTTTACGGAAGAAAAGAGAGAGAGTAGCGCCGCTCTAAGAGTAGTGGGTCTGATTACAGTGGGAACTGTATGTGAAAATAAAAAGAAAGTATGTACTCACACTTTGTTTAAAAATATCAGGCACGTAGCGGTATCTTTATTTTGTCTGAAGTCCTCGGCCGTCCTCCGGTGTCATGGCTATGGTGGGGAGACGCACGGTCCCTTGCGTCTCGTGGTTCCGAGGTGAGTGCGTCCCAGGATAGGCAGGTCAGCAGGATTGATGACGTTGGTAGGCGTGGAAGCGCTCGCGTTCGGAGCATGCGTGCTCCTTCATCAGGCGCTGCAGTGTTGGCTGTAAACAGTTTAACCACTTCAGCCCCGGACCAATTGTCAGCTTAAGGACCAGAGGTCTTTTTTCAATTTCGCACTGCACTACTTTAACTGGTAATTGTGCGGTCATGCAATTTTGTAACGAAACGAAATTTGCGTCCTTTTCTTCCCACAAATAGAGCTTTCTTTTGATGGTATTTGATTGCCTCTGTGATTTTTATTTTTTGCGATATAAACGGAAAAAGAGCGAAAATTTTGAAAAAAAAAGAGATTTTCTACTTTTTGTTATAAGAAAAATCTAATAAACTCAATTTTAGTCAAACATTTGGGCCAAAATGTATTCAGCCACATGTCTTTAGTAAAAAAAATGCCAATAAGCGTATATTTATTGGTTTGCGCAAAAGTTATAGCGTCTACAAACTAGAGTACATTTTCTGGAATTTACACCGCTTTTAATTTATGACTGCCTATTTCATTTCTTGAGGTGCTAAAATGGCAGAGAAGTACAAAACCCCCCCAAATGACCCCATTTTGGAAAGTAGACACCCCAAGCTATTTGCTGAGAGGCATGTTGAGCCCATTGAATATTTTTTTTTTTAGTCCCAAGTGATTGAATAAAGACAAAAATAAAAAAATAATTTTTTTTTTCTTCAAAAAGTTGTCACTAAATGATATATTGCTCACACATGCCATAGTTATATGTGGAATTGCACCCCAAAATACATTTTGCTGCTTCTCCTGAGTATGGGGATACCACATGTGTGGGACTTTTTGGGAGCCTAGCCGCGTACGGGGCCCCGAAACCCAAGCACCGCCTTCAGGATTTCTAAGGGTGCAAATTTTTGATTTCACTCCTCACTACCTATCACAGTTTCGAAGGCCATAAAATGCCAAAATAGCACAAAACCCCCCCAAATGACCCCATTTTGGAAAGTAGACACCCCAAGCTATTTGTTGAGAGGCATGGTGAGTATTTTACAGCTCTCATTTGTTTTTGAAAATGAAGAAAGTAAAGAAAAAATTTTTTTTTTTTTTTTTTTTCAATTTTCAAAACTTTGTGACAAAAAGCGACATCTGCAAAATACTCACAATACCTCTCAGCAAATAGCTTGGGGTGTCTACTTTCCAAAATGGGGTCATTTTGGGGGGTTTTATGCCATCTGGGCATTCCATGGCCTCCGAAACTGTGATTGGCAGTGAGAAGTGAAATAAAAAAATTACTCCCTTAGAAAGCCTGAAGGCGGTGCTTGGTTTTTGGGGTTCCGTACGCAGCTAGGCTCCCAAAAAGTCCCACACATGTGGTATCCCCGTACTCAGGAGAAGCAACAGAATGTATTTTGGGGTGTATTTCCACATATGCCCATGACATGTTTGAGCAATATATCATTTAGTGACAACTTTTTGTAAAAAAAATATATATATATTTTTTTTTTTTCATTATTCAATCTCTTGGGACAAAAAAAAAAAATATTTAATGGGCTCAACATTGCTCTCAGCAAATAGCTTGGGGTGTCTACTTTCCAAAATGGGGTCATTTGGGGGGGGTTTGAACTGTCCTGGCATTTTATGCACAACATTTAGAAGCCTATGTCACACGTCACCCACTCTTCTAACCACTTGAAGACAAAGCCCTTTCTGACACTTTTTGTTTACATGAAAACATATTTTTTTTTTGCAAGAAAATTACGTTGAACCCCCAAACACTATATATATTGTTAAAGCAAAGGCCCTACAGATTAAAATGGTGGGTGTTGCATTTTTTTTTTCCACACAGTATTTGCGCAGCGATTTTTCAAACGCATTTTTTGTGGAAAAAAATACACTTTTTTTTATTTTAATGCACTAAAACACACTATATTGCTCAAATTTTTGATGAAATAAAAAATATGATCTTAGGCCGAGTACATGGATACCAAACACGACATGCTTTAAAATTGCGCACAAACACGCAGTGGCGACAAACTACATACATTTTTAAAAGCCTTTAAAAGCCTTTACATGATACCACATTAGATTCACGGAGGAGGTCTACTGCTAAAATTACTGCCCTCGATCTGACCTTCGCGGTGATACCTCACATGCATGCTGCAATTGCTGTTTACATATGACGCCAGACCAACGCTTGTGTACGCCTTTGCGCAAGAGAAGGGGGGGCAGGGGTGCTTTTTTTTTTTTTTTTTTAGTTTTTTTTTTATTTATTTAGCTTTTTTATTCTATTTTTAAACTGTTCCTTCCATTTTTTTTCTTTGTTATGATTTTTATTGTTATCTCAGGGAATGTAAATATCCCCTATGATAGCAATAGGCAGTGACAGGTACTCTTTTTTTGAAAAAATTGGGGTCTATTAGACCCTAGATCTTTCCTCTGCCCTCAAAGCATCTGACCACACCAAGATTGGTGTGATAAAATGCTTTCCCAATTTCCCAATGGCGCGGTTTATATCCGGGAGGGGGGACATTCCCTCCTACTGCTTGTAAAAGCAGTCTAGAGGCTAATTACCCGCTAGAATTGCTTTTACATGAAAGCCGATCACTGGCTGAAAAGAATGATACCAAGATGATACCTAAACCTGCAGGCATCATTCTGGTATAACCATTCAAAGTCCAGCAACATACTGGACATATATTGTAATCTTTTTTTTTTTTTCATGCAGCCTCTTGGCTGAACGAAAAAAAAGAGATTGATTGGTGGGTATGCCCACCATTAGAATACCTCCCTTCATCCACCCACTTCTAATGATGGGCATACATGCACCATTTATATATGCCGATGCATGGGGGCATCCTCCCGCAAAAGTTATGCCGTGTACTCACGGTCGGAATTTCGACCGTATGTACGTGGCATTAGGAGCCAATCGCTCCTCCGCCCCCCCTGCTGCCCCCATGCTTCGGCACATATGCTCTTTTTTTTTAACTGTGGTGGTGAAATCACCTCCTACAGCGTTGGAGTCGCGGCTTTATGTATCGTGGGAGCAAACGCTGTTGCTGTCAAGATAAATAAATCCGCGCTGCAACTGAATGGCGCACCTGAAAACAAAAAAATGCTTAACACTAAAACACAGTAAACAAAATTACATACCTGAAAAGCAAGCATGATAAAACATGATAAAACATAATAAAACATTGCAGAATAGAATGGAGTAAAAAAAGAGCAACAATAGAGAGAGAGAGAGAACAATAAAACGACAACTATTTTTGTTTTTTTTATTTTTTTGAGATTCACAGGTAAAAAAGCTCCTGACTGTTAGCGACTGAATCAAAACGCTACCACAAAAAAAAATGTTAGCGATCGCAGGGATCAGGCCTGACTCTGCGAACACTGCAGTTATGTGTGCTTAGTGTTTTGTAAGTGACAGTGATCGATCGATACTGCACTTGGGTGGGTGGGCTGGGCTGGGCGGAGGGGGAAAACGCAGGTGCTAGCAGGTATCTGGGCTGATCCCGCTAACAATGCGTTTTTTTGGAACCCTAAACTGCTGGGACGCTAGTATAGATCTGATCAGATCAGATATTGATCTGTTCAGATACTATACCACTAAGGGAGGTGTATGCTTTGCGCGTGGGTGTTTGCGGTACTGGCACTAACCTGGGGCGACGCAGACCTTATTTGACCCTAAAACCTAATTGATATCACCCGCCGGGCGATCAGGGGGTTAAACCGTTATTGGGTAATAAATGGCGGGTGCCCTGACAGTATAAAAAACAAGCTAACTAACCAGCGTCACCCGTAACAGTAATACAAAAAAAAACTGGTTACCTAGCGACACTAATGCAGCGATCAGAAAAACGATCGCTTAGTGACACTGGCAAAAGGGGGTGAAAGGGTTAACTAGGGGCAATCAGGGGGTTAAACCTTTATTAGGTAATATATGGGGGTACCTGACGCTATATAAAAACCTGACGGGGAACCTAAATAACGAAATAACTAACTGGCTAACCAGCGTCACCAGTGACAGTTATACGGTGATTACTGGTGAAAGGGTTAACTCTAGGGGCAATCAGGGGGTTAAAACCTTTATTTAGGTTGTAATATGGGGGTACCTGACCTATAAAACTATTTATGAACCTATATAAAACATGGCGGTTAAAATAAAAAAAAAATGGTTACCTAGCGACACAATGCAGCGATCAGAAAAACGATCGCTTAGTGACACTGGCAAAAGGGGGTGAAGGGGTTAACTAGGGGCAATCAGGGGGTTAAACCTTTATTAGGGGGGGGTGGGGGGCTACCTAGGACCTAAAACTAACTGCCCTGACAGTTATTACAGTCACACTGACACTAAATGCAGTGATCAGTAAATAAATGATCACTGCAATTAGTGACACTGTGACTGGGGGGGGGAGGGGGGTGATCTGGGGGGTGATCAGGGGGTGACAGGGGGGTGGATTGTGTGCCTATGTGTACTGGTGTCAGTGTACTGTTTGTGCACTAACCTTTACATCTTCTCTGCTCGGCGTTCCGGTCACATAGACCGGCGCACCGAGCGTGACATCACTTCCGCCTTCCTGTCTATACAATAGACAGGAAGGGGAAGCTTTTCATTCGCCAGGAGCGATCGCGAGGGGGTGGCCAGAAACCACTGGCCGTCCCCTCGTCCCGGATCGCTCCTGAAGCGATGCCGACCGTCCCCGCCGGCGGAGGGGGGTCCGATCGGACCCCCCAACCGCCTGAAGAATGGCCCGTACAGGTACGTGGTTCTGCCTGTACGTGCCATTCTGCCGACGGATATCTACATGGGGCGGTCGGCAAGTGGTTAACCCCCCCCCCTGCTCTTGCTACACACATTTTTAACAGTCAAAACATCTCAGCACAAATTATGTTACCAAACATGAATGATCCTTTTAAACTTCTCACAACACCTCTAATACATGATCAGCGTTGGCCAATTTTAAAGTTTTTAAAGTTTTTTAAAGTATAAAGATAGATACCGCCCCCATTTTTTTTTTTTTTTTTTTTTGTTTTTTTGTTTTGTTTTTTTCCTCCCACACTCCCCTTCCCCCTTCAACCACTATAAATATGTGTCTACAAGCTGCAGCTGTTTAAACCGCCTGATGAAGGAGCACGCATGCTCCGAACGCGCGCGCTTCCACGCCTACCAACGTCATCAATCCTGCTGACCTGCCTATCCTGGGACGCACTCACCTCGGAACCACGAGACGCAAGGGACCGTGCGTTTCCCAACCATAGCCATGACACCGGAGGACGGCCGAGGACTTCAGACAAAATAAAGATACCGCTACGTGCCTGATATTTTTAAACAAAGTGTGAGTACATACTTTCTTTTTATTTTCACATACAGTTCCCACTGTAATCAGACCCACTACTCTTAGAGCGGCGCTACTCTCTCTCTTTTCTCCTCTACACCAGAGTCTCTTCTGCTCTATGGAGCCGGCTGCCGCATCTTACAAGCACACACTGTTACTCCTGGACTGAGAAAAAACTGTCCAAAAAAACACATCACAGTGTTTCTCCCCTTCAGCCCCCACTCTCTCTCGCCCACCCTCAGTGTCACTCCATCTGTGACCCCCCATACTCGCTCATCACTAGCTGTCGTTGGCGCTCCATCCTCCCCCTCTCCACTACCTAATTCCTTTACGCCTTACCCAAATCTCTCCAATTATCTCCTACTCCAGTGATGGCAAACCTTGGCAACCCAGATGTATTGGAACTACATTTCCCATGATGCTCATGCACTCTGCAGTGTAGTTCCAAAACATCTGGAGTGCAAAGGTTTGCCATCACTGTCCTACTCTATTAGCTTTTAGACAATCCCTGAAAACCCTCCTCTTCAGAGAAGCCTTTCCTACCCACACCTAACATCTATATTCGTTTTTTTCCTCTATCGGCTCATCCCACAGTTATTACCTTTTTTTTGTTCCACTTGACCTTCCCTCCTAGATTGTAAGCTCCAACGAGCAGGGCCCTCTGATCCCTCCTGTATTGTAAGTGTACTGTCTGCCCTCATGTTGTAAAGCGCTGCGCAAACTGTTGGTGCTTTATAAATCCTGAAGAATAATTTGTAGAGTCCACCTGTGGTGTAATTTAATCTCAATATAAATACATCTGTTCTGTGTCTCACTCAGAGATTTGTTAGAGAACCTTAGTGAACAAACCACATCATGAAGGCCAAGGAACACACCAGACAGGTCAGGGATAAAGTTGTGGAGAAGTTTTAAAGCGGGGTCAAGGCTATAAAAAATATATCCCAAGCTTTTAACATCTCACGGAGCACTGTTCAATCCATCATCCTAAAATGGAACGAGTATGGTACAACTGCAAACCTACCAAGACATGGCCATCCACCTAAACTGCCGGAATATTAATCAGAGAAAAAG
>JAQSEC010002078.1:0-10352 GCA_028564925.1 Lithobates sylvaticus
GGGGGGTCTGTCAGACGCGAGTGAGGAAAAGCCGATCACCAGCTCTTCCTATTTATATCATGATTAGCCTTGATTGGACATGGCTGATCACATGGTAAAGAGTCTCCGTCAACACTTTACCACCCCGCAACACTTTACCTAGATCAGTGTTGTCAGTCTGACACCCCGCAGCAATGATCGCCGCGATGCGTGCCCCCGGGGGCATCCTGCGGCTTAATATCCTGAGGACGTCATATGACACCCAGTCAGGATATTGAAACCACTTTGCCGCCGTCATTCTGCTGTATGACGGGCGGCAAGTGGTTAATATCACTGCAAAGATGTTAATGAAAATCCTCTCCACCACACATGAGCAATAGAACTAAAATGTACTCATGACACTAAAGCTGCCAGAGGAAAGCAGCAATATGCGCGTTTGTGTCAACAGGATCCTTCACACATGGTCAACCAGCTCCATTCTCGCAATGGGGGCACCCTGCAGTACTGTTTCTCCCCACTGGGGACAGTCAGAATGTTTGCTTGATACTGTCTGGGAAAAAAAGCGCTCACCACACGGAGCTAAAAGCAAGGGACCACATAGTGTAGTATATTTATTAAAATGTATAAAGTCCACATAAAAAAGTAAAAGGCTTCATCTAAATGCCAGTAAAACAATTGTCATGACAAAAAAACAGTTCACTTACAAAGAGAGCCGCCAGTTCCAAGGATGGAAGTAGCGGTGAGACGTCAGTGTATAGCTCCTGCCCCAACAGATTTCATGAGAATGCACCTCTTTTGCGATATACTGTGATTGCCATTGTTGGTTACATTATAGTTTAATCAACATTGCAAACCTTAAAACACTTTGAACTGTTGTTTGTTTTCCTTGTGTTATTAAATTTAATTTTAGATAGACTGGAAGGATTTACCCTTTGTTCAAATTGTCAAGTGAGTACAGAATATGGAGGTTACAAAGCGAAAGAAAAAATGGAAAATGAAAAAAGAAAGAATGGGGGCAAGGGATTCGATTTTCTCTCTGAAGGTAAATGTTAGTAGCACTATGCATGCTCAATTTTTTTCAATCATTATAATCTTGTCCTTAAAGCAGTGTTCCACCCTAAAGTGGAACTTCCGCTCATCGGAACCCTGCCCCCCCTCCAGTGTCACATTTGGCACCTTTCAGGGGGAGGGGGTGCAGATACCTGTTTAAGACAGGTATTTGCACCCACTTCCGGGCATAGACTCCCACGGGAGTCTATGCCTCTTCCTGTCCCGCTGCGCTGTCTGCTGGGACACACACGGGTCCCAGAGACAGCGCGGAGCATTCCTATTGCATTGCGGGACTCGCGCATGCGCAGTAGGGAACCGGGAAGTGAAGCCGCAAGGCTTTATTTCCTGATTCTCATACCAAAGATGGCGGCGGCAGCATCCGAGGACCGAGGGACGGTTCGGCCTTGGGTGCCGACATCGCTGGACCCTGTGACAGGTGAGTGTCCTTATTTTAAAAGTCAGCAGCTGCAGTATTTGTAGCTGCTGACTTTTAAAAAAAGAAATTTCGCCGGACTCCCTCTTTAACTTCTGAAAAAGTAGGAGTTGAAGATTTCCAAACATTTGTTATAATTCACTCTTCATACAGATATAAGTAATTAGCCGAAGCTGGCTTCTAGTACACCCTTTGGGTTAATATGGGTCTTTATAAAATGAATTCCTAGAATCAGTATATACAGTATTATTTGATAATGTCAGGTGCAAAAGTGGTTTACTTTTGGGCAATCCCAACACAAATGGATAAACACACCTAAAGAAAAACACTAAAGAAGATTGAAGGATAATTTGATATCATTTTAGAGACCCTGTATGGCACAAAATACTACCATAGTAAATGCTTGTAGCTTTGCTCTGCTGCTGTGACATGGGAAGAATTTTGGAAGTGGAAACTAAAATCTGGCTCCAGTCCTATGGAGATAATGGGCACTCTATTTCTTAATCTCACTTATAGGCACAGGAAGGCAAGGTTGTATCTAACTGTGATAATAGTTACAAATAAATGGCCTAGTGTTTGGGAGTTCTTGTTGCAGTATCTTTCAAAAGGGGTCATGCTGGTTATATCTTCTTTGTCACTAATTATTGTGGATATGAAGTTATTGATTTGGAAATAGCGAAAGATGTCCTTACTGGGGCCTTGATGTGTTTGAGGAGACAACTAGTTTAACTCCTCCAAGAACAGGCATGTAATTTACAAAGATGAGATTAAAATGCTGCCAGTGCCTAAATGCTAGAGGATTGTTATAGCCTGGGGGGGGAACTTGGTACTGTAAAGGGGGTACACACTATGAGAAAATCAGAAGAAAAATTCCATACGAGGCACGATCATTCAATTTTTGTATAGTGTGTACTTTCAACATCTGATTCAGACTTTGCAAACTAAAATTTTCCGAAGGGACAAACTCCTAAAAAATTTATGTACGTAAACAATTTTTGTTTAATATGTACTGTTTTCGTACAATTTTCATACGAGAAAAATCTGAAATGAAAGACTGCGCATAATCAGAAACAAAAAAAAGCCTTTGTCATACGAAAATTCTCATACACTTTTTCCTTCCATTCTGACTTGCTGTGGAACAACGAAGAAAATTGGACGATCATTGGCCCGATTTTCTCACAGTGTGTACCAGCCTTAAAAGTAAAACAAATGTGGTAAGTGAGGTGATATGAGATCACTGGAATATTACGTTTATTGTACTAGCAGGGTGGAAGGAGCCATAAAAGATTATCATACAATAGTCGGGCTCACTCATATGCCGAAGAGGAGGTCTTGAGGTTATATGCTAGAATGTTATTTGGTCTAACTCAAGTATGCAGGGGAACAAATGAGACAAAGGGTCAAGGCATTATCACCATATATTATAAAATGAAGTGCCCTTCATGACAGGATCAGCAGGTACTACTTAAAAAAGCTGCAAACTAAAAAATATTGAAAATTACTTTTTTTTTTTTTTTTTTTTTTACATTCTAAAGCTTATATGAGATGTTAGTGACTGGATTTACATATACTTTATGCTTTGCACAAAATTCTAATTGAATCCTTCACTGTAATTACTAGCTCTCATTTACAGGTAGGCTATATGAAATGAGATGTGATCTCAAAAAAGCAATTAACGTGACCTCCTAGACAAGGTTGAGAAATGTTGAAACTCTCTTATCTCTTATCAATGATGCTAAAAGGCATTTGACAAGATTGCCTGAGACTTGTCGGAATTTCTTAAACACAAAGGCCTAGGTTTGCACAGGATAAACTGGACACAAATAGCTAACAGGACAAGAAAAAGTCCCCTCTCCCCAGTATTCAACCAATTCAACCTTTCTTGAGGCCCCTTTCACACGATCGGACCATTCAGATCCGCCTGTTAGTTTTGACGGCGGACCTGAACGGGCGCTCCATGTTAGTCTATGGAGCGTTGGATGTCAGCGGAGACATGTCCGCTGACATCCGACCTGGTCCGATCCGCCAAAGGCAGACGTATGGCTCTACGTCCAGATCCGTCGCTGGTGGATCGGATCGGGTGAGATCTGATGAAAACGGACACACTGTCCGTTTTCATCCGATCTCTCCATTGTGACCAGCGGCGCTCGCAAGCCCCTCCCTGCTCAGTGAGCAGAGAGGGACCTGTCATCCGCCGGTTCAGCGGATATCAGCGGAGAGATCTCCCGCTGAGCCGGCGGACAGAGGCGGACTCCGTGGAAGCGGAGTCTGCCTCGTGTGAAAGGGGCCTGAGAACCTGTTGATCAACTCATATTATCAGATGATATGTGGGGTTGTCATCAGTTACAGAAAAAACTGCCTTGTGGGTGATATAGGATTTTTTTTTTAAACCAAACTGCTTACATATTGGCTTGACTACTGTATTTACATGTTACAGGCCTATGGAAAATATGGGAGCTGTCCAACTTAAAATAAGCTACATAAATCAAAAGCCTTGAATAGCAACCTACCAGGTCAGTTGGTCTATCAGCTTAAAGTGTTACTAAACCCACAACAGTAAAATCAGTCTGTATATGGAGTCAAGTATATACTTACTGTGGAACCTAAGGGGGTTAATCCTCTGCATTGTGTAAAAAGGCTGTTTGATCCTGTCTCCTCTGATCCTCCTATTCTTCCCCAATATATCTCTCGATATCTCGATAGAACAGAGGCCAGGGGACAAGCTGCACATGCTCAGTTTGGTGTGTATTGCTATATAGTTTTAATTTTTTTTCTTGGGAGGGTACATGTGATCAGCACTGGGCCAAGCAGGACTGTCCAGAGAGAGGATCAGGGTAGGTGAAAACCCAATTTAAAAGTAAGCACTTCTTTCACCTTCCCCAATCTCAAACTCCCCCATGGAGCACCCCGTGCTCTATGTTATGCCTTATTTTGAGTGAGATTAACTAGAACTGGAGCATAAAAATCTGGTTCAGCTTTGCAAAGAAACCAATCAGCTTCAAGGTTTTAGCCCAGGCTCACATTGAAATGCGGGTTTGAACTCGCAGGACTTCAAACCGGCATTTTAGTCTGACTTCGGGGGTGATTTCAGAGACATCTGTGTGGGTTCCTGCACAGATGTCTATTGAAATCACCCCCAAAGTCGCCAAAAGTAGTGCAGAAATTACTTTTTGGAATCGGTGCGGCGCCACAAAGTCGGGTCGCACCGATTTGGATGGTGCCGTTGACGCCAAATCGCATGTCAAATCGGCCCAATGGGATCGGGGAGCTTTTTTGTCAAAGCTTGATTGAACAGGCTGAAGTTGATTTGCTACCATGCACAGCTGCACCAGATTCTGAGTGCTCCAGTTTTAGTAAATCTCCCCCACCGAGTCTTCTTCCACCCCGCTTTTTATCCAGCCCAGGGCAGTCCTCTGATAATTCAGAGAGTAGCACAGATGTGATATGATGACTAGTTGCTCAAGGTCAGTGAAAATTGTTGAAGCCAGAGGGTCAGTATAACAACCAGTCAAATTGCATATTCAGAAAGAGAAAAGCCTGGTTTTAAAACTGTGACAGACCTAGCCGGGACACAGGCTTTTTGAGAGGACTAAATGCGAGCCTCCTGCCAACCGATTATGGGCCCTGGATTTTAAGGGGCACAGGGTGAAGGAGAACCCCAACCCCAGTCAGATTCAATGCTGTATATATGTGTATATATAATGTGTGTGGTCTCATGCTGTTGGGACATACACTCTCAGATGCTAGTGTCATGAACTCAAGATGTTAATTGAGAGAGCTGATCACATTGTCCTCTGTACAATGCAGGAGACGGTCCGTCTGTTACTGGTGGTCTCCTGCTATTGTGATGAAATGTCTTGTGGTGGTAATTATGATAATTTATAATCAACTGTGTTTAGCTCGGTGACAACAAGTCTGACTTGTAGTGAAATCCTGATGAGTCACATCGGCTGCTTAAAGGGATTAGTTAATTAGTTTATGTTAAGTTGTTACAGGTGTATTGTTAGAGTAATATGAGCAGGAGGGGGGATCTCCTCTCCTACTGTGTATAAATGTGAGTTTGGCTTTGTAATAAAACAGTCCATGTTGAGCAACTAAGCAAGTGTCGTCTCGTTTGGTGCTTGGGAGCGGTTGGAATATCTGATATCCGTATCCAGACTGGAAGGAAGTGATATATGACGAACGCACTCAAGAGGAGTGTAGGGACGTTCCGTCACATTGTTGGCAAGCAGTGGGATTGTGCTTCGTGCAGTCTGGGACATCCAAACCTCCACTGGGATCCAAGATCAGGATAGAAGACTTCGGTCACCCCAGCGGAGATATGGATCTGGCATCAGAGTTCCCGGGGCTGCTGCGGATCATCCTTTCAGCATACACCAGGACTGTGTCTGAGGATGAATACCTGGAGCTCAGGCAGCAGATTCGGGTGGAGCTGTGGATTGGAGCCCTCCAGCTCGCTGGTATAAAACAGGGCAAGTGCTTTCCAACCCAAGAGCAACGGGCCAGTGACCAACGGGCATTGCGGATGGCATTCCTGGGAGAGCAGCCCCAGGAGCAATGGGTGACTGAGTTGGACAGGCTGGTCCAGCAGGAGATAGAGCTGGACAATCATTATCGGGCTCTGCAATGGCACGCAGAGCAGGGATATTTAGGGGAGACAACAGAATGCTCTCCGGAGGGATATGACTTTGGAGGCCCTGGATTGCTGTGGGAGAGCCTTACAGATCGTTTTGTGTTTGGCGATGAAGGGGAACCTACCCTTGAGGACCTGCGAGAATATAGAGAGGCTATGCTCGGTCTTGCAGGGGTCTCAGAGCTTAAACCAGATCTGGGCCATTTGCTAAGGAAGGAACAGCATCTGGAAAGGGCATACAGGAAACTGCTAGAACACGTTCAGCAGCATGCCAGAGAATCGGCAGTGGAAACTCTGGAGATTGTCGTCCCCAAACCTGAAGTGCTGACAACAGGGCAGAACTCTGCTAACTTCTGCCCAGCACCAACAGTGGCTTCGCCCTTCTTGAGAGAAGAGGTAGTCGGCCTTTCTCCCACAACACTGACAGGGACATGTGATTTTTTGCCAGCAGCACCTATGGAGTTACAACAAACTTCTCCAGCTGAAAATCTGGTAACTGAACAGAGGGTCCAAGACCTCTGTCCCACACCTTTGGCAGTTCTGGAGGCCCAGGGTGAGGAGGTGGTGGTCACTCCCGAGCAGCAGCTCAGGACCCAAGGGAAGAATGCAATCTGCACTTCACAACTGCAGCTTGATCTGGTGTCAGTGGATGGGCCTGTGGTCTCCACTAACAGAAAACCAGCAGAAGTGCTGGCAACCGGGCAGAGTGCTACCAACCTCTGCCCAGCACCGGTAACAGCTGCGGAGTTCCAGGGAGCTGGGGCAGTCGGCCTCTCTCCCCAACAGTTAGCTGGAGCAGATGATGTAGGGAAGCTCCTACGCCCAGCTGAACTGCTGGCAACGGAACAGAGCGCTGCTGGCCTCTGCCCTCAACTGACACAGGACAGATTTCCTGTAAAGGTGGATGGGAATTCAGTCTCCACCTGTATACCCCAGGGATGCTGGGCAGTAGGCCCATATGCCCAACAGCATGACAGACTGAGCCCAGTCACCCTGTCTTCTCTCCAGCGGCTGAAAAGACTCCAGGGAGGAGGGCCAGTCCAGGCCTCTCCCCAGCGGCAGATATGTTCTTTGAGAGAGGCAGAGGTTGGCTGGGTGAGTGCTCTGTTTGAAACAATTTGTTTGGGATACTGTGTGGGTACAGGCATTAGAGGACTGGAACTATGGACTAACTTCGGAGTCAACCCGTCTGGGGTCTCCTCCTGTGTTAGTCTCCTGCCGAAAGGGGAGAAATGTGACAGACCTAGCCGGGACACAGGCTTTTTGAGAGGACTAAATGCGAGCCTCCTGCCAACCGATTATGGGCCCTGGATTTTAAGGGCACAGGGTGAAGGAGAACCCCAACCCCAGTCAGATTCAATGCTGTATATATGTGTATATATAATGTGTGTGGTCTCATGCTGTTGGGACATACACTCTCAGATGCTAGTGTCATGAACTCAAGATGTTAATTGAGAGAGCTGATCACATTGTCCTCTGTACAATGCAGGAGACGGTCCATCTGTTTCTGGTGGTCTCCTGCTATTGTGATGAAATGTCTTGTGGTGGTAATTATGATAATTTATAATCAACTGTGTTTAGCTCGGTGACAACAAGTCTGACTTGTAGTGAAATCCTGATGAGTCACATCGGCTGCTTAAAGGGATTAGTTAATTAGTTTATGTTAAGTTGTTACAGGTGTATTGTTAGAGTAATATGAGCAGGAGGGGGGATCTCCTCTCCTACTGTGTATAAATGTGAGTTTGGCTTTGTAATAAAACAGTCCATGTTGAGCAACTAAGCAAGTGTCGTCTCGTTTGGTGCTTGGGAGCGGTTGGAATATCTGATATCCGTATCCAGACTGGAAGGAAGTGATATATGACGAACGCACTCAAGAGGAGTGTAGGGACGTTCCGTCACAGTGGGGGGTCAGGGGCTGTAGTGGGGGTGTCAGGGGAACACTGGAACAGGGCGGGCTATGCTCTCCGAGCTTCAGCTCCTTCTACTGCAGCTGCAAAATGTCTGTACAGTACTTGCAAGGCCCTTTACATACACTCGCGGGTATGTCTGTACTCACGAGTGTACGTAAAGTGAGTGTACAGTGGTGTGAAAAAGTGTTTGCCCCCTTCCTCATTTCCTGTTCCTTTGCATGTTTGTCACACTTAAGTGTTTCGGAACATCAAACCAATTTAAACAATAGTCAAGGACAACACAAGTAAACACAAAATGCAATTTGTAAATGAAGGTGTTTATTATTAAAGGTGAAAAAAAATCCAAACCATCATGGCCCTGTGTGAAAAAGTGATTGCCCCCCTTGTTAAAACATACTATAACTGTGGTTGTCCACACCTGAGTTCAATTTCTCTAGCCACACCCAGGCCTGATTATTGCCACACCTGTTCACAATCAAGGCATCACTTAAATAGGAGCTTCTTGACACAGTAAGGACCACCAGAAGATCCTTAAAAGCTACACATCATGCCGAGACCCAAAGAAATTCAGGAACAATTGAGAAAGAAAGTAATTGAGATCTATCAGTCTGTAAAGGGTTATAAAGCCATTTCCAAAGCTTTGGGAATCCAGCGAACCACAGTGAGAGCCATTATCCACAAATGGCGAAGACATGGAACAGTGGTGAACCTTCCCAGGAGTGGCCGGCCGCCCAAAATTACCCCAAGAGCACAGCGACGACTCATCCAAGAGGTCACAAAAGACCCCACAACAACGTCCAAGGAACTGCAGGCCTCACTTGCCTCAGTTAAGGTCAGCGTTCATGCCTCCACCATCAGGAAAAGACTGGGCAAAAATGGCCTGCATGGCAGAGTTCCAAGGAGAAAACCACTGCTGAGCAAAAAGAACATCAAAGCTCGTCTCAATTTCTCCACAACACATCTTGATGATCCCCAAGACTTTTGGGACAACATTCTGTGGACCGATGAGACAAAAGTGGAACTCTTTGGAAGGTGTGTGTCCAAGTATATCTGGCGTAGAAGGAACACTGCATTTCAGAAAAAGAACATTATACCAACAGTAAAATATGGTGGTGGTAGTGTGATGGTCTGGGGCTGTTTTGCTGCTTCAGGACCTGGAAGACTTGCCGTGATAAAAGGAACTATGAATTCTGCTGTCTACCAAGAGATCCTGAAGGAGAATGTCCGACCATCTGTTTGTGTACTCAAGCTGAAACGAACTTGGGTTCTGCAGCAGGACAATGATCCTAAACACACCAGCAAGTCCACCACCGAATGGCTGAAGAAAAACAAAATGAAGACTTTGGAGTGGCCTAGCCAAAGTCCTGACCTGAATCCTATTGAGATGTTGTGGTATGACCTTAAAAAGGCCGTTCATGCTCGAAAACCCTCTAATGTAACTGAATTAGGACAATTCTGCAAAGATGAGTGGGCCAAAATTCCTCCAGGACGCTGTAAAAGCCTCATTGCACGTTATCGCAAACGCTTGGTTGCAGTTGTTGCTGCTAAGGGTGGCCCAACCAGTTATTAGGTTTAGGGGGCAATCACTTTTTCACACAGGGCCATGATGGTTTGGATTTTTTTTCACCTTTAATAATAAACACCTTCATTTACAAATTGCATTTTGTGTTTACTTGTGTTGTCCTTGACTATTGTTTAAATTGGTTTGATGTTCCGAAACACTTAAGTGTGACAAACATGCAAAGGAACAGGAAATGAGGAAGGGGGCAAACACTTTTTCACACCACTGTACTTAAAGCGGGTTATACCTGTATTTAGTACATATTGTATTTAATTGGAAAGTATTTGATGTATTTTACAATGTGTCAGCATATTTAGTGGATGAGCACAGAGGGTAGTTTAAACCAGCGCTGCTCCTTTTTTTCCTATATATTCAGAAAGGGGTCAACAATGGCAACCCCCATATTTCCCTTTTGACAGATTAAAAAGGCGATTAGATAAATCTATGGTTGAAGTAAAATGTTTGCATGTTCAGGCTTAACTGCAAAACATCTATATTTATAAAGATGGAATGACTGCCAAGGAATGAAATCACACAGAATGCACATTTCTCACATTGAACCATTTCATCTCTACTTCATGACTCTCTCAGTATGTTACAATATGAGCGTTTCATTTTCTGCTTGAAGATTTATAGTCTGTTACTGTACAATGAGAAAAAAAAATCGCCTGGGCTTTATATATACTGTATATTGGGTTATTTATTGTTTTACATAGTTAAAACATTCCAGAAGAATACATTTAGTCCAATGTCAATTGTAAATTCCTTTCGAGGGCCCATTTGGAC
>JAQSEC010002435.1:0-10367 GCA_028564925.1 Lithobates sylvaticus
AATGCAGAAACTGCTGTCCCATGTTCCCATCCCCAATAATTTGTGATCTACAGGCCAGTAAATTAGAAAAACACTAAACTGGATTTTGAAAGTTTGTGAAACCCGATCTTCACTGCTCATCCCATTGAATGAAACCCTGCTGTTAAAGTGGTTCTAAAGGCCCAAAGATTTTTAATTTGTCCATTCTGTGTGCAGCAGCCCCACAAGCTCCCCCTAATACTTTCCTGAGTCCCATCTTGATCCAGCGATGTGTACAAGAGCCTCGGCTCTTTAGTGAGTCTTCCTCCTGATTGGCTGAGACAGCAGCAGAAGCCATTGAGGAGAGAGAGGGGGCAGGGCCAGGCTACGGTTCTGTGTGTGAATGGACACGCAGAGCTGAGGCTCGGGAATGAGCCTGCTTAGGTGCTCCCATTGCAAGCTACTTGCTCTGGGGGAACACGACAGGAAGAAGGGGTCGGGAGCACTGGCGAGGAACCTGAGAAGAGGAGGATCGGGTGAGTATGACATGTTTGTTATTTTTTTTAAAAAGCCTTTAATATCACTTTAAATTCTGGCCATTTTGAAGACTAAAGGCAAGCTATTGTCAAAGAAGGGTATGGAGATCTGAACATTGCTATGGAAGTCATTTAGGAATGTAAAAAAAAAGTAAAACAAAAATACTACAATGGGGAGAGGATCCTGTTAACATGAGTTTGAGGGCACCATGGAAAAAATGGCAATCCTCTAAATGACATGCTTGGGAGATGTCGATGTGGTGTTATGACTTTCATAGACAGAGCCAAAGATACTGTATTCTGGCATCACATACTTTGTCTGTGGAATAGATTTTTTAACGTTTACATTTAACTTGGCTTAAAGGGGTGTTCCAGGAAAAAAAAAAAATAAAAGCCAGCATCTACACATACTGCAGCTGCTGGCTTTTAATAAATGGACACTTACCTGTCCTGCAGTCCCTCGATGTCGGCACCGCAGCTGACGTCTCCATCAGCTGTCGGGTGCTGCCGCTGCCATTGCGGGTAAGGTAACCCGGCAGTGTAGCCTTTTGGCTTCACGCCGGGAACCCTACTGTGCATGCGCGAGGCCCCGCTCCTCTCTCCTATTAGCCCGGCGGCCGAGGGAGGAGGAGGAGGAGGGAGCCCCGCGGTGACGTCACTGCCGCATCGTGCCGCTGCGTACTTCCGGAAGTGGGAAAGGATACCTGTCAAAGACAGAAATCCTGTCCCCCCTCCCCCCGAAAGGTGCCAATTGTGACACCGGAAGGGGGGAGGAATCCGATGAGCGGAAGTTCCACTTTAGGGTGGAGCTCCGCTTTAAATACAGAAGAAGCACCTGAATTGAAATCATTTCAACTTGAAAAAAAAACAACTTTTTAGGCAGTTTTGGTTGTGAAACCTGATTTCCTATCCAGCGGTAATAGACCTGAACTAACCGGCAGCCACAACAGATCTAAAAGCTAAAGGAAAGTTTACACTTAAAAAAAATTGCCTCTACTTTGTTCAAATTAGCCAGTGCTCATTTCAGATTTGTAATGTCTACCGCTCTCTCTTTTCCTCCATGAAACTCGCAATGTAGATCTTGGTGTGTAGCCAGATGAATGCCTCTGTTTTTGGTGCTCTGCGTAGCACCCTATTTGTTATGTTTTGGATTGTTCTCAAAAAATTCTGATAAAAAATAAATATCAGTTGGCAGCCAATCACCTCATCTGTAAGGGGGGATTGGTCATATAATCCCTCAGCAAGAAGAAGAACAGAACTTGCTGCTGTCTCAGGCCCAGGAGGATCCTTTTCTTACTTCCTCTATCCCTATGAGACAGAGGCAGCAGTAGGCAGAGGAAGAATACAAGAGGTAGGAGGGTTGGATTGTTGGAAATGAGGAAGAAGATGAGGAAATCGGGTAGGCTTTAGGGGGACATCTCACATATCCAGACCCTGAGACTTAAATGTGGGTGTGGTGAGATCTGTGGGGACTTGGAGACTATGTTTCAAGCAATTTGTAATGCTTCTGATCTATTTTGCTCAAATACTTGTGAAAGAACCCCAACATTTAGGTCATCGAAGAAAGCATGGGTACTATTGGGTGGCCACCCTATTAGATCCCTGATACAAGGATAAAATGACCAATCTCCTGCCTTCATCCGAGAAGGACCCCTCCAACCCTTTGGCGCATTTGCTCATGCTGGCAGGATCTCCTCTGATAACAAATGTCCCTCTGATCCTCTAAGGCTCGATTCACATCACAAGGGGTGGGCTCCTAGGATGATGTCATCGGATGGCCATGCCCCATGGCTATATAAGAGATGTCAGACAACTGGGGACATCACGACAGAGGAATACAGCCTCAGAACAAGAGCAGCCTTTTTTGTTTTTAGCGGGTAACTGACGGCAAGGAAGAAAACAGCAGCGGCATGGAAGAAGACAGCGGCGCCGGAGAAGACAGCACAAGAAGAAGACGCTCTGGTAGAAGACGGCAATGAGAGAAGGTGGCACTGGGAGAATACAGCACTGGGAGAAGACAGCACTGGAAAAAGATGGCACCGGGAGAAGATGGCACCGGGAGAAGACGGCCCCAGGAGAAGTCGACACTGGGAGAAGACAGCACTGGGAGAAGACGGCATTGGGAGAAGGCAGCACCAGAAGAAGACGGCAGCGGGAGAAGATGGCTTGGGGGGAAGACAGCTCGGAGCTATTTTTTAATAAAGAACTTGTCAATGTTGGGGGGAATGCAGTCTGGTATGGTTCAGGAGAAGTGTGTGTAGGGTCTGGGCTGACCTGCCGGGCTGCATGCTCGGATAAGGGTGCGGTATGGATTTTTGGGGGCCCCTCACCATTTTTTTTACATTTTGATGTGCGGGTGTCCCCTCCAAATCCATACCAGAATGAAGGGTCTGGTATGGTGCTTTGGGGGGAACCCCACGCCGTTTTTCTTGTGAAATTTTTTTTTTACATTCAGCTGTTGGCTGACAGCTGATGACTCATCGGTTGTTAAGGAAGCGGCGGCTGGCTTCCCGACCTGCTCCTTAGCAACCAGCTATATACAGTGAATGTAAAAAAAACACACAAATCGCAAAACGCTAACCGCGACAAAATCACTGTAAAATCACTTGCGTTTTGGATGCGGGTCCATTGAAGTCTATTACATGCAAAACGCTGCATTTTGCAGGAAAAAAAGTCAAAGTCGAAAGTCAAGTTAAAAAAAATTCCCTGCATTTCTGCAAAAGGCAAAAAGCATCAAAAAACACATTAGTGTGAATGGAGCCGAAGGAGGAGGGTGTTTATTCAGACTTGCTGAATGTGAAATTAAAGACAGAACATCCGCGGGGGGGGGGGGGGGGTGATGCTCAATACATCGAGCTGACTTTTGCCTGTAGTTGCACTTTCTATAAGCTCTATAAGATGTAATTAACAGGTACAAAATGAAAACTAAAAGCCACTGAAGAATATTCATCCAGCATGCGATATGAATTATTTCTAAATCTGCTGCAAGCCGAACCTGGCATAACTGACCTTTTAAGGAAGATAGCAACTCTAGCACAATAATTTAAGCATAAGGTAACTGTCAGCTCCTGTTTGTACCTGACCTTGCCATGCTGTAATAGACTCACATCTCTGTATCTCTCCTCTCAGTTATTCCTGTGCCCCCTTTTTTTTTATTTCTAAATGACTGTTTTTTGTGTGTGCTGGTATGTTGATTAATGGCCAATTATTGCCTTTTACTAATCTCTTTAAGGCCTCCTTCACAATGTTGCTTTCTGTTGCTGTGCATTCCAGGGACGTGTGGTGAGGTCAGTGACTGGTGAGGCACTGGCTGGTATCAGAGCCAGATACACACAGGTTACATACACCACAAACGTTAGAGCGAGAGCAATAATTCTAGCTCTAGATCTCCTCTGTAACTCTAAACATGTAACTTGTAAACAATTGTAAAGTGTCTTCTAAGTGTCTTCTATTGAGATTTTTAAGTACTGACGTTTGACACCATTCCACAAGTGTGTGCTATTTTAAAGCGTGACATGTTAGGTATCTATTTACTCGCCATAACATCATCTTTTACATTATACCAAAAAATCGGGTTAACTTTAGTGGGGTTTTTTTATTCATTTTTTTTCCAAAAAAGGCGTTTTAAAAATTCCTGCGCAAGTACCATGTGACATAAAAAGTGGAAACAGCCACCATTTTATTCCCTAGGGTGTCTGCTAAAACAATATATATATAATGTTTGGGGTTTCTGAGCAATTTTCTAGCAAAACAATTATGATTTTTACATGTAGGAGAGAAGTGTCAGAATTGGCCTGGGTGGCAAGGGGTTAATTACCAAGTAAATAATATACAAATAATTATTATATATTGTTTTTAAGGTAATTTACTATATTTTCAAAAACTGTACTCAAGCCGGTGGCTTAACGGACAAATTACAGAAGTTTGAAGTTATAATTTCCAACCAGTAATTTCACAGTAAATAGATAAATATTATAACATATGTTATAACATATAGAATAATAATATATGATTTTAGATTGTACCTTTTCAACAGCAGCAGATTCTCATTCTCCCTCTTAACTGTGTGAGAAAAACAAGGGATTGTGGGTAAACCTTATATCCATAAACCTATGTTTTTTTCTTTCTAGTTAAGAGGGCTGGGCTGGAAGGGAGTATTTGTCTTTTAGACACATGCCCCTTCTATGACACTGCAGTCAGAGGCGAGCCTCCACTGTAGCATTTTTATTGGACAGCTGGGGCCAATGGTATTTTACCAATGGTCCAAGGCTTCAAGCTGTCCATTGAGCTCCGTGCCTCTCACAAGAAGTAAGAGGCACAGTGAGCTCATCCTCTCAGTCTGCTGAAGACAGGGTGTGCCAGCTTGTATTTAAAGGGGAGTTCCGCTTAAAAAAAAAATAATTAAAAGTCAGCAGCTACAAATACTGCAGCTGCTGACTTTTAATAATCGGACACTTACTTGTCCCGGGGTCCAGCGAAGCCCCGCATGTCTCCCCCCTCCGCTTTGCGGTGCCGGCATTATAACTGTGGGTGCTCGGGTGTGGCTTCACAGCCGGGCACCCACTGCACATGCAGTGACTGGTCGCGCAATCATCTGGGACCTGTGAAGTGTCCCAGATGATTGCCTGGAGGGAGAGGGCAGAGCTGATCTCCCTTCCGGCGCCGATGGAAGTGATGTAAGGAGTCGAGGTGAGTAAGGAGGCAGATTACGAGGGACCCCCTAACAACAGGCATTAAGAGGTGATGTTTTTTTTTTTTTATTTCATGCACATTAATTAATTTATTTTATTTTTTTGGGGCGGAACTCCACTTTAAACTGGTCGCTCTGTATGTAGCTTCTGACAGCTGCGCATGGAGCCCCGTCTCCGGAACCATAGATGACAGGAGACCCAAGTTTTAACCAGACTTTGGGTCTCTGTGTGCTTGATCAGTTTTTTTATGTTCATGGCAGGTGAGGCTGTGCTTCACCTGCCTCCCCTGACTGCACATCCCTGGTGTATTACCACACACACTTATACCCCGTACACACGGTTGGAAATTCCGAAAGAAAATGTCCGATCGGACCATGTTGTCGGAAAATCCGACCGTGTGTGGGCTCCATCGGACTTTTTCCATCGGAATTTCCGACGGAAAAAATTTGAGATCCTGCTCTCAAATTTTCCGACAACAAAATCCAATCGGACTTTTTCAGATCAAATTAGGAGACCAAACCTATTGGCTGCTAGCCTCTACGTAGTTCCGTCGTACGCAACGAACGTCACCACGTTCAGAATGATCGGATTTTCCGACAACTTTGTCCGACCGTGTGTATGCAACACCAGTGTCGGACAAAATCCGTCGGAAAAAATCAGATGGATTTTGTGGTCGGAATTTCCGACCGTGTGTACTGGGCATTAGTGGTATTAAACCCAAAAACATGACCTACCTCATGCTGAGTAGTCTTTTGGCATATCTATATAATTTTGATATTCTGGATACATTTGAATTCCAAAGTGCCTTTTTATTGGTTTTTCTATTTTATTTTCACTTTTGTGTTTTTGTATATCTTAATTTGTATATCTTGCACGTTTTAAACAACCGCTCTGCTAGAATTTCTATTTGTTCCATTTTTCCACTCAATAAAAGTTTGTAAGCAAACAAACAAATAAAATAAACATTTCGTTTTTTTTTGTCGTATATAAGTGCAAACAGATGCGACGCCATGTCTGTTCCTCAAACAGTTCAGCTCTCATACCTGTACACCCCCTATGGACCAGAATCATTTTTTAATTTCTGCTATGAGCCTGCCTATTTGGTAATAAGGTTGTCAATAGTTAAGACAACAAAGTAATACTTTTACTGTTTTTTTCAGAAACTCAAGGATTTCATTTGTCTTGCAAAAATGACTTTATATTTTTATGCAATCCACAAAATCTATACATTAAAAATGAAAAAAAATGTAACTAAAAAACATAGTGTTACTGTAAATGAAATACTGGGTCCATAAAGACATGGATGAGCGAGTTTGGGGTGGAGGAACTTGACTGGCCTGCCTGTCCTGACCTCAACCTGATAGAACACCTTTGGGATGAATTTGAGCGGAGACTGCAAGACAGGCCTTCTCGTCCCAAACATCAGTGCCTGACCTCACAAAATGCACTTCTGGAAGAATGGTCAAACATTCCCATAGACACACTCCTAAACCTTGTGGACAGCCTTCCCAAAAGAGTTGAAGCTGTTATAGCTGTAAAGGGTGGGCCAACTCAATATTAAACCCCAAGGACTAAGACTGGGATGTCATTAAAGTTCATGTGCGTGTAAAGTCAGGTGTCCCAATACCTCTGACAATATAGTATATATATATATATATTGTGATATTTGGGGGTTCTTTAGCGTTCGTGTAGAGCATACCAGTGAGCAGAGTCCACGCCAGTCATGCGTTTAAGGGCTTGTTTGGCCCATTTTTATTAAAAGAAAGGAAAAAGAAAAAACAAAGTTCCATAAATGAAAACAAAAGATGGTTTCCCTCGCAGGGGGTTTGAACTGCCAGCAACAAACAAAAGGATATTCAGCCTCCTGGCTTAAACATGCAGCATTGCAAAATACCGAGCCACCTGGCTCTCTTCAGCAGCGGATACACCACTGCTCAGGCTCCCACATGGAGCTCTCCTGACTTCTGTCAGCAACCTCAGACTTAGGTCTCTGGCTAGTTCCGTGCACACCTGCACTCTCTGGGACCTCCCTTGCAAGCCTGGACTCCTCGGGAGGGTGGAGCCCAGAATCATGGTCAGGTGTCTATAAATAGCCCAGCACATACCTGACCAGTCAGTGTGCTGGGGGATCCCAAAACCCGGATCCAGGATTGGGGATTTCATCCCACCCGGATCTCTAAGAAATCCCCGGGCTCCAGGTCCCAAAGTGGACTTTAATAAACATGGAGGAAACTGAAAAGCCAGTTTCCTCCCAAATAAGAAAACACCCTGGAGCCCCTCAACCCGCCTGGTTGAGAATCCTGCATCATTTTGCTGGTGGGGTACCCCACTACCACATATCCCCCCCCCTTGTTTCGACCCAGAGGGCGGAACACACAAGTTTATTTTGGCACCTCTGTGCCAGCTACCATTTACAGGAGTCCAATCCTGTCCAACCTCACTTCTCCTAAAGGGGAACTCTACCCAATGCCTCCTTTGGTGTCTCCCTCTAATCCTCACTGTCACTCTGCTATGACCTTTGATGCGACCTTCCCAACTTTTCTTCCGAGTGCATTTCCATAAGCACTTCCTCTCCTGAAATTTTAATGGGTTACCCCTGGTCTTTCTACCAACCCTTCTGCCTCCACGCTTCAGGTTCCCAGGTTTCCCAACACCTCTCTCAGCATTTGTTAGGGCAGTGTCTGCAGAGGGCACACACACCGGAGGTTGGCAATCACCCACGAGAACCTCACAAGATGCCACCTCCCATGGTGTCACCCACTCAGCAGGCAGCTGTCCTACCACCTGATCCTTTTTAATACCACCTGGATTTCTATCCAAAACCGGAACAGGCGAGCTCTCGTCTGATCCGCATACCAACCTTACTGTACTTTTTACCCATTTTCCTGTCTCAGGGACGTTGTCAGGTTTGTCACATAAATCTATTATTGGACTGGTGACCCCAGTCTCATTAACCACCTCTGTCTGAGTCCCGGTCAGGATTTCTGCTGTTTTCTGGTCCATGCTCGGCCCTTCCATCTCATGTGGTGCTGTATACACGCCCTTCACCGTCACCAAAAACTGATCAGCACCACCCTGAACCATAGCAGCAGAAATGCTTTCCGCCTGGCTGTTAAGAGGTGAAACCTCAGACATTTTGGGCTCATTTTTCATTTTTCCAAACTCTCTCTCATATATTATACCTTCCGGACGTAATCCAGAAGCATACGCAGTGGCAACTTTTAGTAAAACTAGCAAATTCAGGAACAAACCATTCCTGTCCTGTTCTTCTTTGTTCCGTACAGCCTGCCATCTAGTGCTCCCCCTAGTGGTACTCCGCAGTACCAGACCATCAGACTGTGGAGGAGACACACTAGTATGGATTGGTTGTACATCCCAAAGTTCAAGCATCTCTTTTAATGCTTTAGTTACAGCCCAGACCCTTGATCCCAGACCCAAGTCCTTCCTGGGGACTGTTATTACACTGGGAATGCAGACAGACTCATTCGCCGAGACTTGAGAAGTTGTAACTTTCAACTGAACATCCTCCCAGCTGGAGGTTACCACAGCCTGGTGCTCACCCAGGGTGCTGCCAGGTGCTGGACTCATATGCAAATTTTCAGGCTCAGCATCAATGAACTGCTCCAGATTATTACTAGTGAAAATGTCACTTGGACACTCCATGCCGACATTACTTTTGTGGATCATGGGCAAAGTTTCTGCTGTGCGCTCACCCTCATTTGGTCCATCTTTCCCACAAGGGTTAACCCCTGCAGCAGCCACCGCACCCTCAGGTACAAGCTGTTCTGCAGTCCCTACAGGAGAAACCGTGTCCACCTTATTTTTGGGCATAAAAGCCTTATCTATCAGGGAGATTAGATTTTCACCCCAACTAGTCCAATCTACTATATGTGCGCTCCCTTCAGCGGTACTCCTCAGCACCGATCCATCTGCCCAAGGAGACACATGAGAACAGATTGGCTTAGCTGCAGACTCATTACACAAGTCATTGTAAATCAGGTCAGGTTGTGGTAATACGTATTTTAACACAGCAGGTTGCAATACATCATATTCACCACCATGCTCGGATGGCGCTTCACAAACTTCAGCGACCTTTGCACTTTCTACAGGTTGCATTAACCCACTATTCACCTGCACACATTTAGTATTAGCAGCTTGCACTAAGACATCACCACTATAGGGTGCAGTTCCACTCTGCTCCACCAGAGTGACATCACCATTGTCCAGGGCAACCTCCGGCTCCAATACATGAAGTTCCCTGGAGATGTCTGGGGACAACTGTGCTGTCTTACCACCAGTTGCTATGGGCAACGGCCCATCTTTAACCACAACGTTTGCTTTGCAAGAACCTGGGGTTTTCCCAACAGCAGTACATTTTCCATAATCATCAACATTAATAGTATTTGTACCTCTTGCAGGCTGTCCTAGCCCACGGCCAACTTGAGACTGGTAACCATTAGACATATCACTATGCCCCTCTTGAGAAGCACACACAGATGCAGGTTTGACTTTAACCCCTGCTTCCCCACTGTACAGGGTACTGCACAGGGAAAAGTCCACCTCACGAATACATTCAGTGGCCCCACTAACTGGGGTCACTTTCACATCATGAACAGTCTCATAACCAGTCTTTTTCCACATAAACTCAGCATTTCCAGTCATCATTCCATTAAAGTCAGTCTTACCCACCGCAGTAGTAGGGGTCACCATCTTCACTTGAGTACGGCGTCTCACGAACAAGTCCTCTGCTGCACTTTTACTGGGCAACTCCTCCTGGTGGCCACGGGATGAAACTACAGCAGGTATCGCCCACTGTTTAGCACCCCCTTCCGACACAAAAGGAAACTCCTTCTTGTTGCTAGGGGTGACTACAGACATATTTTCACAGGAATCTGAGCCTGCAAACGAAAACTTTTGCTCAGCAATATTATCTCCAGCCGCATTCCATAATCTAGGGCAAGAAAATATACCATGCCCCAGCTGGCCACATTCCAGGCATGGTACTGGATGACTTTTTCCCAGGGTGCTTCTCTCCTGGCGACTCACAGATGGCAAAAACGCACAGGCCTCTTTGTGGGGACGTTGCGCCAAATCTCCCCTGCAGCTCCTCCCTCCAGGCAGAACTTCCACTCTTGTTGCCATGGGAGATCGCACTCTCCCAGCAGAGCTTTGCTGGATCTTT